>VYZW01048964.1:17593-31691 GCA_013401315.1 Balaeniceps rex | reverse complement strand
TGCTCCAGAGGTGGAGGTTGCACTTTAATAGGTTTTTTTTCTATTACAAGTTTGAATGAATTCTTCATTTAAATTGATGTATTTTTCTAGTTTCAGAAATCTTACCCTGAAGTGTATAGAGTACGATTTCCTACCCCTGAAAGTGAAGCGATGCTATTTCCAGAAAAAACTAAACAGAAACCGCCAATACTGATGTGGGCCTTAAAAAAGCCTTTTCAACCATTTCATAGAACAAGAAGCTTTCGGATGTAAACGGTTTGAAATATATCAGTGAACTGAGTCCAGAGCATATTATCAATGGATCTTATGCAAAAGGAGTCTGAGCAGCATCTAGTTACTCAGAAAACTACTGGAGATACTGTTGAGATGATAGAAGAGGTCAAAAGAAGAGGAAGTTGTTCTGGTGGCAGAAATGTGAGCCATTATCAGTATTTTTGTAAATCACTATTTTTTTAAATGTCTGTTATTTAAAAAAAAAAAGCCCAAACAAAACCTCAAGGTGATTTATCTACATGGGTGATAAAGTACACCTGCTGTGATTTGATTTGACCATCATTTCAAGGTCTAAATATATCTGTGTATAATGTATTGTTGGTAACTAGACAACAGTTTTTTCCCCTGAAAATGAATCTCTTGCATAAACTAGGCTGTGTTTGTTCACATATAGCTCGAGGAATTAATTTGCTGTACGTGCTTGAATAAGTATGAAACACTGGATTTTGTTTCGCTGTTGTACACCTTGGTGTACTTGATATGTAAGATTTATTTTGGAAAACTGTAAAAACTCATTCTTCATTTTCCAATTTATATGATGCATTACAACCTGAGTCAACTCCTGTTGAAATTCCACTAACTTCTGTAGTACTCACCCATTCTTTTAAGCAACTCAGTCTTTCAAGTTTTTTCCCATATGCTCTTATTAAATATTGCCGTACAAAATTGCATGCTTGACAATAGAACATATTTTATCAGAAAGAACTGAAGCCTTGCATTTCCTTTGGAAATGGAATTCAAATATTGAAGTGACATTGAAGCATACATGCCTTTAATGATTTCATTTGTTTTGCATTATGAAATCTACTGTAGCTATAACATGACTGTGCATATAACATACTTGATTCTGACGGCACTTTTGAAGTATTAAAGCATTACCATTTTCTGATATTTACTTAGAGTGGTGATTTCATATTATCCATTAGAGATTTAAAGAACAGCATTTCATACCTTATTGAATGTCAGAGTAGTCTATGCAGGAGAGAAGGCAGCTGACATCTCAACAAATTTCTGTCTGACGTTTTAGTAACCAACATGGTGACTATCCTGTAATGCAACATTGACAGTATTTTCACTTTGCTAACCTCCTAACCAGTCAGTAAGCTTTAAGATGTACATTACAAGGTTGTTGGTTTAATAGATTGGAATATTTCTTGGGCAATGTGATTTTTAACAGTACCTGTTTCCATGATCTGTTTTCACACATTGGTTATACTTGTACTTCATATCAATAATCTTTTTCTTAAGCAAAATTGATACAAAAGGGTACACTTTTATTTTCAAATAATAAGGAAATATTAAAATTAATATTAAAAGGAGTCTGAGGCCACTTCTTACCTTTTGTACTAGGTCTTCAAGGGTGACATAACATTTTAGATGTGTCATAGTATTCTGTGTATGCTTACATGCAGTCAAACTTTGACTATGACTAGACTACTCGTATATAATAGTTTGTTACAGCACTAATCCATGAAGTATAATAATGAGTAAGGCTAGTTGGAAAGCTAGTCTTACATAAAACTGGAAACCCACCCTAAGTGATCTCTGACAGGAGTTCCTAAATTGCAGGGGAGCAGTAGAAGCCAGTCTATTTGCCACTGGAATTAATCTCACTGCTTGCCAATAAGCCTTCTACTATCATGTTGAGTTTTTCCCCCATTGTTACTCTTTAAAAAAAATTTAAGAATTTGTAGCCTTCCTGAGCCCATTTTAAACAGTAATTGGAGTTTACTCATTAGTTGCCATGAGGAGAAGTTGAACATGCCTCGTATGTCTCTATGGATCAATTGTACTTTTCTTTCAAAGAATTATTTCCTTGACTGTAGTAAAAACAAATCAAACAAGTCCATTTGCTTACAATTCCCAAGCCTGTGAAAAATACTACTGCAAAATGCCCTCTAAAACCTTGAAGGAACTGTAGGGAGGGAACTTGATCTGAGATAATCTCACAGATTGAATTTTAACTGTTGCCCTATCTTGGGAGACACTTAAGTAAGCTTATCTTAATAATAGAAGATATGTGACCTATGGCCGCTGCTTACAGCTCTTCCTTGTCTCATAACTGAACCAACTGCAAATATGCAAGACAAATATGGTATGAACACAAAAGCAAGTTTGCCTATTCCTTTCAGGGTGAAGGTCAGAAAAAAGAAAGCTTGAAAGCTAGTTCAGAGAAGACTGTGGGCTTGATGAAGTGTCTTAGGAAAAAAAACATGGGTTCTGTATCCCTAAGCTATAGTCAATAGAAACTTCAATTTTGATATTAACTATCTTTACTTCTGTGTTACTATTACTATCTTTACTTCTGTGTTAAAGCCCTGCAGTGTCTTGATGTTGCCAAGACTGAACAACATAGGCTCTATCAGGTTTATTTCCCCTTGAACTGTGAGGACCACAAGCCAAACATTCTTTTGCTTAACCTAGTGGCTATTTTCTGAAGAGGCTCACTAAATGGAGTACTAGCTGACATTCTTTTAAAGCACACCAGGTGGAAGACTCAATAAAGGTAGAAGATGTTGTTTCAGCTGCTTTTTCAGTCTACTTAGACCAATGTTTGTCATCTAAGAGGAGCATCTGAAATATCCACCTGTAAGCTCATATGTAAGTAGGAGCTATTTCTTGCTAAATTTGGACAATGCTGTTTAACTCCTTAGTACTGAAATTTCTAGTGTAATGCCATTAGCTGTCATGGTACTGTTAGGCTTTTTGGACAAGATCTTTGAGTAGAAACTTCTATTGTGTTGGTTGGTTTTTTGTTTGTTTGTTTTGCTGTGGGTTTTTTTTTTCTTTTGCTTTGCTAAGTTCTTTGTCCCCAGCAGAGCAATCCTTTTTCCCTCACCCCCCCACCCCACCTTGAGCATAACCTCTCTGCTGACTTACTAGTTCCTAGTGACACATCTATGACAGCTTTGCTCCAGCATTTACTGGAAGAGGGAAAAACAGTATTTATCTTCCTTTCTTGGTAAGGGAGCTGAGTCTTTTCTTAACATTGTTCTTTCTTGCTTATTGTTGCATTGCTTTCTTTTCTTACACAAACACAGCTTGCTCCAGCTCCTAAATTAACAATCAGTCATCTGGATTCTGGTTCATGTCTCTGTTTCTGGTCTAGTCCTCTGATGTTCTTTGAGTAATAGCTTCCATTGTTAGTTGCTAATACATAAAGATTATTTAATTGCTCACATTTTGTATGAAGTCTGTTTAACTCACCTAATTTACTAGGATTGTGATATCAGCTGTTTACACTTATGACCACAGAGAATGACTGACGATTGATGTTACTTTCTGAAAATGTTTTCAGATGTTCCTTAACCTCCTATCAGAGGAAGCTTAGGCAAAATCTGGGTGATCTCATCTTCTCATTCTACTAAGTGGAAACAAGAACTAAAGTTAAGAAGGTAGTATGTTAACATACCACACTTTTAAAGTTATTGCTGTGATATACCAGAGCTTTTTTCCCTTCTTTTCTAAAAAGATGTTTTACATTGTAAGAGCATCTCTCTCTTTCACAGGGACTGTGCTAACTCGAATGACTTACTTTGTCTCTTGATCACAATTTTTTAAGTCTCCTACTGCCTCAGGGCTTATGATTCTAGTTATTGTAGCTCTAGGTAAGCTCATACTTCTGAGATTTTAAATCCATAAACTCATAGATACCATTCTGCAGGTATATAAGTGCACTTGAATTAATTTTATTAATTTGGAACAGCTGGTATATTTTATACTAGCTGTAATGCATTAACATTACTATTTTCATCAATTCATTAGGCTTGAAGCAGAAGTGTGAGGTGACAAGGTTTTCAGGAAAACAAAGCCTGTAAAATGGGATTAGAGTTTATACAAGCTTTTAGCTCTGTTTTCAAGTATCTGCTGTATGGTATTTATTTATCAATATCTCTTTCTGTGTTAGATGTAAGTTCTGTTGTTTTGTTTTGTTTTGTTTTTTCCAGAAACCCAGATTATAGAATAGTTATGTTTCCAGGACACTATTTATCTCCTCTTTCTATATGAATCATATTTGAGAAGTGGGTGTTACATTCTACTCTCTGTAAAAGGAGTTGACAAATTTGCTGAGTATAAACATATAAAATTAGGTGAAGTAAGTCCCTCTTCATGAGTTTCTGTTTGGGCATCTGACTCCCATTTAATTTTACAAAGATAATTAAATAACATAGAGGAGATGCTCAAGTCTGTGTTTAAAAAGAAGGAAGCTGATACTTGTTTGTGAAGTCCTTTCTAACAGTCATTGAAAGAGGCAGGATATTTATATTGGTTAGGGACAGTAATTTTCAATTTCATTGCTTTTTTGGAACTTTGGTGTTGTGGTTTAGCCCCAGTCGGCAACTAAGCACCACGCAGCCGCTCGCTCACCCTCCCCCTCCCCGGTGGGATGGGGGAGAGAATCGGAAGGGCAAGAGTAAGAAAACCCACGGGTTGAGATAAGAACAGTTTAATAATTGAAATAAAATAATAATAATAGTAATAATAATAATAATGATAATAATAATAATAATAATTGTAATGAAAAGGAGAACGAGAGAGACAAACAAAACCCAGGGAAAAGAAAACAAGTGATGCAACCGCTCACCACCCGCCAACCGACACCCAGCCAGTCCCCGAGCAGCGATCGCTGCCCCCTGGCTAACTCCCCTCGGTTTATATACTGAGCATGACGTCATATGGTATGGAATAGCCCTTTGGTCGATTTGGATCAACTATCTTGGTCTGTGCCCCCTCCCAACTTCTTGTGCACCTGGCAGAGCATGGGAAGCTGAAAAAGAAAGTCCTTGACTAGTCTAAGCATTACTTAGCAACAACTAAAACATCAGTGTGTTATCAGCATTCTTCTCATGCTAAATCCAAAACACAGCACTATGCCAGCTACTAGGAAGAAAAGTAACTCTAACTCAGCTGAAACCAGGACATTTGGATATCTAAAGCTGCCTGAAAAAATCTCTTGTTTGTCCTGGCAAAAGCAGAAAAATACCAGAACAGTGCCAAACACACCATTTTTCAAGAGGATAATTAAGAATAATCCAAATAGCAAATAGCAAATGAGTCTGACAGCAAACCTGGGCAAAACAGTGGAAAAACTGATACAGAATTTTAGTGGGAAAACCTGAAGTACAGTAATAGAGCTAAAGCTTAGTCAATGCATTGTTTTAATTCTTTATAGAGAGTATACTGTCTTGCATGGCAAACTTGCTTTTATTAGTGATGGAGATTACAAGTTTATTTTATAATGTGTGTCAGTTTTTGACTGCTGAAAATTTTTTGATGAAGGTAAGATATTTATATAGCAGATTTAGGTAAACTGACAATAGACTTAGCTTTTATTTGTTTTTCATGGATTTCTTGGAAGTACTGATGGAGCCATGGATATGGCTGAAAATTGTGGGTATAATAGACTTTTTATGGCATTTCATTTAGTAACATCTGATAAAATTATTCCTGGATAATGTCAGTAAGTGTTTAAGTGATTAAGAACTGCCTAAATGTAGGCACAAGGGAATCATGATGGAGATACTCTTTATCGTTTTTTTTCAGGAAACTGGTACTAGATTTTCCTATGAGCCAGTGTTTTCCTTGAGGACGTGAAAATAAATATAAAAATCACTGTTAGCATCATTAGCTAATCTCATTAGTGTTTTCAGACTGTTCAGTAATAATAGAGGCATTAATATGGAACAGTACAGGTTGAAAATTAATTCAGACATTTCAAAGTTATATGTCTGAGAACAAGATATGTAGGTCATGTAAAAAGGAAAAAAAAAAAGAGGAGGAAAGACTGTGTTCTGGAAAACTACAGCTCTGTAAAAGGTTTCTCCCACAGTGAACAAGGCTTCCCGACATTATGCTGAGGCAAAGAGCTAATGTGGTTCTTGAAGGTCTAAATTGGAGGTTGTTACATAAAATCAGCTGACTCATCTTGTGTGACCTCTACACTTAGTACTGACTGACTGACACGTTGCAGTTTTTGCAGCTTTTGTAAAACTGTAGATGATGCAAGGTGAGTATTTGGAATTATTTCCCTAAACTGAGAGTCTGCATTACTTCAGACTTTCCCATTTATGAGAAACAAGAACAGGAGGTCACTTGATTATCCTATGGAGTACATTCACATAAAGAAGTACCTATATTGGTAAGCAGCAAAGATTTGAGTTGAGAAGGGAGTAATACTCACTGGATGGAAGATGGAGCTGGATATGGGTCTCTTTTATGTTGAGGGTAATGAATGAGGGGAATGTGATGAATTTTAATTTATCCTGGTATCTTCAGGGGAAGATGTCTCTGGAGGATATTTACTGAAACCCAAGTCATTGAACTCAGTGCAGGATGAGCAGAGGAGAAGTATAATGACTTGTGATGTGTGGAAGACTGGACAAAATCTCAGGGCTCCTCAGTATCTGCATGCTATGGATTTTTACATGTGAGTCACACATCTGTTCAAATTCATTAGCTTCACTCAGTGACTTGATATTCAGGAGGTGACGTGGAACAGTTGATTTGTCATTCCTCTCTTGATTTTTGAGGCAACTAAAGGAAACAGCATTTGTTACTTTTGTTCTTCAGCCAAACTCCAGTGAATATAGGCAAAGAGGGGTCACCTTTTGAGTTCCCAGGGCAGAGCTGCTTCTGGGGATAACAAAAATCAGCTCTGCTCTGCCCAGCACTCTGGTCAAGGAGGGTGAGGTATGTCTCTGGTGTGCTGCAGTTGCTTTGCCTAGGATTGAGAGAGAGAGAATAAGATACATAGAAATGTGATCTGGTGGCTGGCATGAATTATAGTAATACAGTCATTGCTGCTTTATGATCTAAGTAAGTATTTTAAAATGTATGTCTTTCGTCTTGTTTTTTTTTTTAACCTGGGATTATGTGGTGCTGAACTGATCATATTCATATCTAGGAAAGACAACTCTTGAACATCCAAAGCAGCCTGAAGCATCTCATGTCTTAGCACTAACTTAAGGCTGTCTATAGCTACTTCTTCCTGTGAATTTTTTACACTTTCTCTATTATTGTGGTTTGAAATCACTGCAGGGTTCTCTGAAACTTTAGCGGTGACTGAGAGAGAAGCTTCTGGCAGTGATTCCTGAGCTTGCCTGCTGAAGAGAGGATGGACTGACCTTGGTACTTCTAGGCAGACTCCAAAGGTGAATAAAAGGCACAATGTAATATATTTACATGTTTGCAAATCTTTCTTTTGTTTCCTTGTTTAACCTGAGTGCTTACTCATGTGAGGATCTGGCCTTGTGTGTGACTAAGATTTGCTGTGTGATTTCAAAGCTTATATGCAATGCTAGCTTTTAAAATTAATCTCATAAAAAGCAGTAGTTCTGAGTCCTGTAGCTAATTTTGTATTCAAATACTGGTGAGAGAATGAGTAGTGGGATCGTTAGTTTCTTGGTTTTTATAATGACTTGCAGTATATTCACCTTCTTGTTGCAAGAGACTGTGTGAAGAATAATGTCCTTTTAATGTTGAAATCTATGCAAAATATTTTGGGATCCTATGACAAATTCCTTCCTTTTCTCCTCCTTGATAATTATTTAATGTTTTGTGTATCACTCTAGACGCTTGGTAATTTATGACCCAGCAGAGGTCAGCCTTGTGACATTTTTCAAAACATATGCTCAAAGAAAAAGAGTAGAGACAAAGTTCTTTTTATAAAAGCTCTTGGAATTTTGTTTTCTAAAATACATTCCTGCAAATTAGAGTTGGTGTGATATGTGTTGTAGCTAGATGTGTGGCTTAAATATCTCAGTGTAACATCTCTTTATGTAATAGGAATGTTTATTGTTTTCTAAAATTGTTACAAATTGTCTCAAATGTTAGCCTCATTGGTATACTAAAATACCTCATTGGTATACTAAAATACCTACTTACTGATTTGTTTAGATAAGAGTATTGTATTGCTGGAGTTGGTTGTGTAGTTCAGTGAAACAGCATCAAGAGGGAACACATGGAACTGTGGTTTGAATGCTACGTGCTTCCAGTTCACAATGACGTCTTGAAGTATTGTGTCTGTGTAACGTTAGTGACTGGGGCAGGACAAGAAAAAGTGGGGAGGGAGATGAGAAGAATAGACAAGTATTTTGTCACTTCTTTCTAAAGGCCTATGAGAATAAAAGTTGTTCTTACCTTTCCATTAAAAAAACATTTTTTTCCTTTGTCATGCTTAAAAAAATGGAAGTTGGGGAGTGGAGGGAAAACAATATTCGCCCCCTACACCAGCTCAGAAGAACAAATTATTTGTTCACAATGTAAAATGCTATTCCTATGTTGCATCACAACACTAGAATGATCAGTGGTGGTTTGTTTGATGCTAATAAGGGTCTAATTGTATATGAAGTTGATGATTCAGATTATAATCCTCATCAAGAATAGTGGCCGTCCTGTCTTAAATTGGCTGACTACCTGGTTTATAAGTTCAGTTTCAACTGGCAAACTTAACAGCAGCTAATGTAATTGCTCTGCTCTGCTTGAACACAATCTTCTGTGTACCTTCAGCTAGCTCCAAAGTAGTTTTATCCAGTTAGTAGAACTGAATATGCAATAACAGCATTGTCAAGGCTGCAGCTGAGTCTTCTGCAATAGAACATGCTTAAATGACTTGAGCATGACATTGGGAACTGGAAAAACATGTTGCCTTTTTTGTTCAGGCAGTTTGTTTTCTGAACTTCACAAAGATGTTTTTACTCCTTTATTGTTACTGCATTTTTTGTATACTCTGAAGTTGTTTTTCAGACATTAAAAACACACTGTGATGAGAATAATATTCTGAGGTTTTGGAGTAGCTGATAAAAACATACTCTGTGTCTCTCGCAGCAGCAAGGCTGCAAGTAAAAATCACCCTCAGGAATAGAGACACTGCTTTTTAATGCTTGCTTTTCTTTTAAAACCCTCTTCTCTTTTTCTCTTTTTTTGTTTGCCTTCAAGGAGGCAAGATCAGCTTGGAGCAACAGCAGCTACTATGTTTATCCTCTGCAAAAGTTGGCTAAAACCCACCCAAAAACCTGCCACACAGAGCATTATCTTACAAAAATGTTCTCCAGTTAGAGAGAGAAAATAAGAACTTTGTTAAAATGGAAGCCTTTCCTGAGATGGAAGCCTTTATTAGTGTGCTGTGACCAGAAAGCTGTAACACGTTCTTTTTGAAAATGTTACTGAGGATGCTTAATGTTTATTATTTACTGGAGAATAGGAAAGCCAAGGTATTAAGACAAAGAACCCTATTTAATGTTAATCAGCAACAGTGTATGTTGTTCTTTTTCCTGTCCACTCACTCTATTGAAATGAAAATAGTGTTGAATGCTTTGGGGATCCTGTGAACTTAATAGTATGTGCTTATGTAATTAGGCCCTAACCTAACAGGTATGCAAAAGAAAAGATATTGTGAATTAATGTTGCATGAGTAACTATCATTTTATGGTGCTTCCTATCTCTTGAGTACTTGACTCTGCTGTCTTAGCAGTCTCTCATTCAAAAGCATTTTTTTTCCTTAGCACAATAGCTTTTGCCCAGCACTTTAGTTGTTATATAGAAACCCCAGATTTGTGAGCAACTCTTCAATTTAATAAGCCTTCCTGTAACAAAGAGAAACAAAAGTAGGTGCAGAGACAGGTGCTCTGAATTGAATCAGCTTGGGTCCAGGCATACTGAAACTAATAAATACAACTGAACTTAGACTATCTAAGTGGAAAATCACTGGGACGTTTGCACTGTGCTCCCCACCACACCTCCTTTTGAGAACACAGTGAAGAAATGCCTGGTCTGGTTTTGACAGAGAAGCCTGCTTCTCAAAGTGTCACAGCGGGTATGTAAGCCTCAGCTAGGAACCTCTTCAGACTTTAGACATCATCCATAAAGGATGCATAAACTTACCTCATCCATAAACTTACCTCAAACAAGTAATTCAGGCAAATGGAAATACACAGCACTGCTTAGGTTCTTCTGGGATGCTATCTACAAAGCTTGCCCTAAACCTTCAAAAGATCTAAATGCTTTTACCCAGTATGTGTTACTCCTGAATTTCTACACAGCTGGATTAAACAGAAACAATATGAGCCCATTTCTATCCTTTCAAACTGAGCACGGTGTATTATGAGGCAGATAAGCAACATGACTATTAGAAAACAAAAAATTATTGTGAAATTTCCTTTCTTTTTTCCTAGTTTGGGGTGAGGAGAGGTGTGGTGGGTTGACCCTGGCTGGACCCCAGGTGGCCACCAAAGCCTCTCTGTCACTCCCCCTTCTCAACTGGACAGGAGAAAGAAAATATAATGAAAGGCTCGTGGGTCGAGATAAGAACAGGGAGAGATCACTCACCAATTACCTTCATGGGCAAAACAGACTCAACTTGGGGAAATGAATTTAATTTATTACCAATCAAATCAAAGTAGGGTAATGAGAAAAATAAAACCCAAATCTTAAAACACCTTCCCCCCACCCCTCCCTTCTTCCCAGGTTCAAATTCGCTCCCGATTTCTCTACCTCCTCCCTCTGAGTGGTTCAGGGGGACAGGGAGAATGGGGGTTGTGGTCAGTTCATCACATGTTGTCTCTGCCGCTCCTTCCTCCTTGCTCTCTTCCCCTGCTCCAACATGGGGTCCCTCCCATGGGAGACAGTCCTCCACAAACTTCTCCAACGAGAGTCCTTCCCACAAGCTGCAGTTCTTCACGAACTGCTCCAGGTGGGTCCTTTCCATGGGATGCAGTCCTTCAGGAACAGACTGCTTCAGCGTGGGTCCCCCATGGGGTCACAAGTCCTGCCAGCAAACCTGCTCCAGCATTGGCTCCTCTCTCCATGGCGCCACAGGTCCTGCCAGGACCCTGATCCAGCGTGGGCTTTCCATGGGGTCACAGCCTCCTTCGGGTATCTACCTGCTCTGGCATGGGGTTCTCTACGGGCTGCAGGTGGATATCTGCTCCACCGTGGACCTCCATGGGCTGCAGGGGGACAGCCTGCCTCACCGTGGTCTTCACCATGGGCAGGGGAATCTCTGCTCTGGTGCCTGGAGCACCTCCTTCCCCTCCTTCTCCACTGACCTTGGTGTCTACAGAGCTGTTTCTCTCACATATTCTCAATCCTCTCTCTGGCTGCTGTTATGCAGCAGTTTTTTCCCCTTCTTAAATATGTTATCCCAGAGGTGCTACCACCGTTGCTGATGGGTTCAGCTTTGGCCAGCAGTGGGTCCATCTTGAAGCCGGCTGGAACTGGCTCCATCTAACATGGGAGCAGCTTCTGGCATCTCACAGCAGCCACTCTGTAGCCCCCCCAGCTACCAAAACCTTGCCATGCAAACCCAATACAAGAGGCTTACATAACTTGAGAAAATGTGACAGTAATTGTGCGAATCTGCACAGAAAAGTTGCACCATGAGCACCTAACCAAGGACACTACATATTTAGACAGCTCAGATTTGGACAACAGGACATTCTATGATGTGTAACTGGTGCATACTTTAAAGTTTATAAAGGCTCTATTTTTTGTTTTAACAAACTAGGAATATGGAGTAGACTATACAAATCAGGTTTGACTTCCTGAAGCTACAGGCTCATCTGTGAAGTCTTTGTTTAGGCTTATCTGGGAAACACCTGTCTGAGTTGCTTTAACTCAATCTAGTCTTGTTACCGGACAGACTACTAAGAGAGTTTTGTCTTGCTTACAGTCAAAGAGGCTCAAATTTTCCTTTGTTGACTTCCTCTCATTACTTTATTTTCAATAATAATGGGTGTTGTTTTTCTGTAGTCAGGTTCATCTACTACTCTGTGATGATGTGTAGTTTAATTGAGTGTGGAATAGTAATGTTTCTGCTTACCATGATAGTGCTTAGTTTCTTACAGTTAGGAAATAAAAAGAAGGGAGTCAAGGCTGGTGCTGGGCATCCTGTTTTACTCCCTGATTTCTCAAACTATTCTGCATATTTAGTTGGTATTGTGTCTGAATATACTCAAAATATCTGCAAAATATTAGCCGATATAAAATGATGAACATATGATAACATTCAAGGTCAGGTTGGACGGAGATCTGAGCAACCTGATCTAGTTAAAGATGTCCCTGCTCACTGCAGGGGGGTTGGACTAGATGACCTCTAAAGGTCTCTTCCAACCCAAAGTATTCTATGATTCTATGATTTATTCTAGACAACCTGTTTGCCCATTTCACAGGTATCTAAAAGCACAAATAAATTTTTTGGTAGGTTTTCGTTCCTATCATGTCAGGAAATAGAATCAAACAAAAAAGAAAGTTCTATACTATTTCAGTCCTAACTGTGTAAGTAAAGACAAGAATAGAGTTGGTTTATAACATCTGAAGAAATTTTCCTTATCCATCTAGAAAGTTTTATTTAATCAAATTCAAATTTATTCCAATTTTATTTTGAAAGACACTGCAACTTTGAAATACTATTGTTACGTGGCTTCCATGAAGAAAACACCTTTGTTTAGACACTTGAATCTAGGTTGGATTAAATATTCTTAGGTGTAATGTCAGTTTTGTAATATTGACATAAAGTACAATTCCCCCCTGCCCCCTTCAAATTCAGTTGGAAGTCAAACTTGCACTACCAGGGCAAATTCACTACCAATATTGCAACCTTCTTTGTACTTTTCACCTGATTTAGTAAATTTTTCAGATTCCTGTTAATGAAGAAAACTATTGCCTGAAACCATGAAAATGAGATTTAGATTCGGAGGTGGAGTGATTGAGAAAGCTTGGCAGGTTCATTATTCTTATTTAAGGTGGGAATCATTATATGCAACTTCAGCCATGTAAAAGCTAAACCCCAACTGAATCCCTTTTTAATGCCATTTTCAGGGGACTACTTGTCTTTTGCCTTTTGAGATTAATTGTTTTCAGAAAGTGCCTGTATTGCTCTGTTGATGTAACAAAAGTGTAGATAAACTTTATCATCCAAAAAAAAAATCAGCCTGGTATTTTTTTCTCATGTTTATGAAGCCAAATGTAGGTAAGACATAATATGCTAAATTTAATTTGATGTGGTAGCATGGGTGGTAATGGTGAAGAAACACAGCTTTCAGTGCAGCTTGCAAGCCTCCCAGGAGCGATGGAGATGTACTCTGGTCTACTCAGAAGCCCTTGCTCTCATGATCTTTGCTAGGACTGTTATTAGTGCTAGCTTAACTCAAAGCTATGGCTGTCTCCTCATTGTAGGTATATTAAATATATATTTGGGAGAAAGAAGATTTTAGAGGCTATCTGACCAGAAATTTTTGAAGAACACATTAATCCAAATATAGATTTACAATGTACTGTCTTGTATACAATTTTGGTGAGCTTGCCTGTATATTTAAATTGCAAAAAAGTTAGTAAAGCCGGACTGTGAACTTATATTTAAAGAAAGGAAGTGATAATCCTACATGACTTATGAGATAAATGAAGAAATATTCTGCCATCTCTTAGAGTGTTATGATGAGTGATAACCTTAGAAATATACTTAGGGAAAATGAAAGGCTTGAAAAGAAATTTTGTATTCTGAATTTTTCTCTGTATTTATCTCAGTATCTCTCTATTTATTCTCAGTATTTATCTATGAAAGAAGTGTTGTGACATACATGCATAAAGAGATTTTCTTCAAGATAGGAGAAAAACAACTTGACACAGGAATCACGGTAAGAGGGGTACCCAGCCATGAAATAACCGAAGGGAAGTAGAAGAAAAAATTTGGATAAATATTTATATAAGATCTCCAACTGTTTAAATAGGAGACATTAAGCAGTCAAGGAGGCAGGAGGGACATTGGCTTCAAAAGTTTTTGAATGATAAATCTAACATGCAAAGGAAAAAATTCCTTTTTTTTTTTTTT
>VYZW01048964.1:6506-17550 GCA_013401315.1 Balaeniceps rex | reverse complement strand
TTTTTTTTTTAGCTTATTATTCCTGACAAACTGAAGGTCAAAGCAGAGACAGGGATAAATTACCCTGAGAGGACAGTGACATGGTAAGAACTCTAATTTTCTTGCCCTGAATGGACAAAAAATAGTTAAGAAAATGAAAACTGTACAAATAATGGTTCACAGCATACAATTAAGATTTTGCCCTGAAGCTTTGGCTCATGGGGTGCTTTAATGACATCTAAGACTAGCAAAGAGTAGTATGATGCTGCTTGAGGGTACTCTACATAGTGTTCACATGGGAGGGAGAGGAGTCTGATGTCATTGATTGCTAAACACAGAGACCATGTGGGCCTCTCTTTTTTGCATTATCTCTGGTGTGTTACTTGAGGAATTTCTGTCATACTTCATTTTTATTTTTATTTAGAAAGTAAGGAAGAATATTGTCTGCTGCCATCCAGCCTGGACAAAGGAACTGCCCTAATGCTTGGGGGGGGGCGTATCTTGATAATGATGCTGTAGCATGTCATGGGTATAGGAGGGAAGAGTAGCCACCACTATTGGTACAGGCAGGTTGTCTCAATGACTGGATAAAAGTATGCTTAAGCAACACTAGTGATACCATTCTAAAAGCTTAGCACAGATAAGAAGCTGTCTTGAGACAAGTGTTGAACAAGCAAGGCTGAATGCTATCCACATGCTCTAGATTGAGGAGAAAGACAAAAACTGTGAATCATCCCACTTTATGAAAAGGTTTTTTTGTGTTTTTTTTTAAACACTTATCATCCAAGGTGTTTGCTTTTGGTGGGAGAGGTTTTTCAATATATGTAACTATCTTTGCTCAGGAAAGAACAGCCGCTTTTAATACAAACTTCTGCTGAAAAAATTTCTATGCCGCTGAAAGCATTAAGTAAGATGATGTTACAGTCTTCAGCTTCCCATATCTTTAGTCTTTGCCCTAACATGGTTACTACTGTGTTGGAAATTGCCTAAATGTAGTATATGCAGAGACTCATCTTTTATCACAATTTTTTCTGATGCTGATATATCGAACACTTAGGCATTCTCTGTTACCAGAGTAAGGACCAGGTTCTGTATATGACCTCTGTAAGTCTAGCTCCAAACTTGACTCTTGTGAAGCCTGTTCTCCAAGTATGGTCATGACTGCACTTGATTGCCTCTAAGAATAGCAAGACCTTCTTAGTGTTATCTTGAAACGCTGCACAAGACCATTATGCAAGTTTGACAGAATAAGTTAAATTGTTTAGGCTAATACAAAAAGAGGATGGGGCAAAAAACAGATGTGTGGAGAAAGGTGAGGCATAATATTAGATACTGTTTGGACAAAATCAGTGGAGTAATGTGTTGTGGTTTAGCCCCAGTTGGCAACTAAGCACCCCGCAGCTGCTTGCTCACCCTCCCCGCCCCCGGTGGGATGGGGGAGAGAATCGGAAGGGCAAGAGTAAGAAAACCCACGGGTTGAGATAAGAACAGTTTAATAATTAAAATAAAATAATAATAATAATAGTAATAGTAATAATAATGATGATGATAATAATAATAATAATTGTAATGAAAAGGAGAACGAGAGAGAGAGAAACAAAACCCAGGGAAAAGAAAACAAGTGATGCAATCGCTCACCACCTGCCGACCGATGCCCAGCCAGTCCCCGAGCAGCGATTGCTGCCCCCCGGCTAACTCCCCTCGGTTTATATACTGAGCATAACATCATATGGTATGGAATAGCCCTTTGGTCAATTTGGATCAACTATCTTGGGCTGTGCCCCCTCCCAGCTTCTTGTGCACCTGGCAGAGCATGGGAAGCTGAAAAAGAAAGTCCTTGACTAGTCTAAGCATTACTTAGCAACAACTAAAACATCAGTGTGTTATCAGCATTCTTCTCATACTAAATCCAAAACACAGCACTATGCCAGCTACTAGGAAGAAAAGTAACTCTAACCCAGCTGAAACCAGGACATAATGTTACCAGAAGGAGGTGGAACCTTTTCTGCCTGTCAAGATGCTTGTTATAGCCATGTGGGAATTATCTGGCACTGTTAGTACTTAATATGATTTCATTCAGCTTTATACATGAATGTATGAGCAACAGAAATTAAAATAATGCACAAGAGGGTTATAAAAAAGATATCGTAATGAGACTAGCTGATTCTGATTTTTCTCTTTACTTAATGAAAATTAAACTAAGAGAAGACTTGGAAAGTAGAGGTGGCTACCTGTGGGTAGCTAGGGGTTTACCAGGGAGGAAGAAAGCCCGTCATCTTCTACTTCTTTCTGTAGATCACTTGAATGCTTGCAGTTGGCTGAGTTGTTTTCTACTGATGACATGTTTCTATCTATGCCAAAATGAAATATAATACTGTAGGAGGGAAAAGGTGTCCAACAGTTCTCTGTGAAGAAATGCTGAAAGCTAACGTGCTCAGGAGGCAGGAAAGGATCTTTCAGACAGCTTTTTAAAGGATTGTTAGTTTGCAATAAACAATAAAAGAACTATGTCGTGTTCTGTATTCAGAAAACCCCTTGCAAGTTTACTTGAAGAGAGAAATAGAAAAACCACTAAGCATTCTTCAGGAATACATCTGCAACTATGGAGGATTCTGTATTACCTTTTAGGATGAGAGGCATATTGCCACTGTTGAAACCTTGCCTTGTGGTCTTGGAGTATCACATGCATTTCCCTATCTAAAGAGCACAAGGGAAATTGAAATAATAAGATGTCATCAAGAACGCTTTTAGCCTTGTTAGTATTTCCCTCTCTATATATTGCAGACAATATTTTCTGTAAGGATGCTTGCTTCACAATACTGTACTGTAGTTTAAATTGAGGTTAACTACTGTGGGTTTCAAGAAAGAGACTAACGGGTGAGCTTCTGCATCTGCAATGCCTCCATCAGCAGAGATACTGTTCTATTTTGGACTCCATTTCAGGACTCTTGAGTAGTAGGACTGATACTTCCTCAGATTGCCTTAAAAGCTTAACAGGTGCTAATTGTGATCTTGGTTTCATGCAGTTATTTTTTTATTATATTCTTGGGAGGTACAAACTGGTAGGTTAAATTAGGAACTTTGTCACCATTTGTTTTTCATAGCTGTCTATCAGTGTCTGTGGGGAGCACGTGGGCATGTTTTGCTGTTATTCCACAGCTGCCTCAAAAAAAGTACGGAGAACAGATATTCTATCATGTAGATAATTCAAGGCATGTTCCTGGAATCTCGACTAGGGCATTATATTCTTTGTTCAAAAAGCTCTAAAGGTTTTGGGACCTATAATTGTAACTGGTGATTACAAATGCTTGTAAACAAACACGAATCAATCCAGCTTCTAATTGACATTCTTTTGCAGGGAATGTGTGAGGATGATGTTTTATTACAGGTAGGATTTCAAAATATATGACATAACAGTATTTTTTGTTTCATTTTTTATGAAAAAATATCACTAGAATGATCAGTATATGAATAATAAACTGCACAGGATTTGTCCATATGCTTTAGTGCTTTAGTCATTCTTTAAAGTATGCTGTACTATTACTAAAGCTGGTGAAATCTGTTAGTATTATGGATTTTTTTTTTCTTTTTTTTACACACTCTATTGCACCTTCTCTTTCCCCCACAGACCTTGATGATGCTTCTCTCAGTGAGCCTATTTCATTGCCTGTGCTTTGGGAGGATCCTAGAAAGCTTCTGATATTTAGTGCAGTTCTGGTCTGTTCGATGCTGCTGAAACACCTTAAGTTTTGAATTCTGGTTTGTTGTACCTTCTTCCTTTAGGGCAGCTTTGGAGATACTGTTCTCCTTCTAGAGGGCCACTGTATCTTTGGGGCCTGGCACTTAGGTACAGGGCTGGGAAAACAATAACTTCGCTGCACTGCAGGCTTTCCTGACACTGCAGGAAGTTCTTCAGAGGCATGTTGATGCCCTAGATGTTAAAGAAGCATAATTGTTTTTTGTCTTACACACTGCTAGTAATGCTTGAAATGCCTCACACTAATAGTCCTTTGGGTTTTCACCGAGACATTGGTTTTCCTTTGCTTGGACCAGTTGCCCACGGATCTCACTGAATTGGCACCGTGCAGCACGCTGCAATTGCATTTGCAGGGCTGCCAACCAGCATGTGCCAAGCCTGCGCCATGCCTCTTGGAAAGCACAAGACCATATTTCCAGGTTCTGTTTCTGACTGCATTTCTCTCAGTTAATAGCTAAGCTCTTCCCCAGAGCCTTACACCAGTGAGGTCCATACTTCTTCCAGGTTAATATCCAGGCATCAAAACTTACATTAGCTACACCTATTCAGCATTGACCTTAGTATGCCACCCCTCTCTCCTTGCAACAAGTCTACTGTTCCCCTGGCACCCCATGGATTCTTTGCCTCCCCCATCTTAAAAAGCCAAAACCACCTTCACTTCTCTGACTGCAGTCTGTTGAATTACTTCACTCTTCCTGTTTTCTTGTGAACACTTTTGTTATTAGTGACTGTATTTCTTTATAACTGTTTCCCAGTTGTTGCTTTGTTTAACTCTTTTCTTGGCAAGCAGACTTAGGGATCCCAACAAACTGTCATAGGTAAGGGCTCTCATGTTTACACAGTTACAGACTCTGACTTCAACCCGGGTAGCTTGTCCAAAAGGTTTAAGTGAGTGTTCTTTGAGCTCAAGCTTGGAAAAAAACTTGTCTCCTGTATTATATGAGTTGAGAATTTTCATCTACTACACGTAAACGCCATGGCTTCCTACAGGATATGTCCTTTTCATTTACTGCTATAGTTTGTAGTGATGTCCCTAACAAAAGATCTGCATAACATTCAGAGTGTTTTAAGACACTACTTCATCATTATGAAGAGAGACATTTTAGCAATAGGAGGCTCATTGTCTACGAGACGAAACATAACAGACTAAAACAACTAGAAACTGAATTCAGACAAACATGGATTAGAAATTAGGAGTCACTTATTTGTTACGCTAGTGGAAAAAGTTAACTTAAAAATGCTTACAAAGGGGTTGTAATGGATTTTCAGTCAGAATCTTAAAATCAGCATGGACTAGTACTCGAAAAGTCTATAAAGTTTTAGTCTTCCTTCCTGAAGCTCATCTTAGTTTTTCCTGTTCAGGAGACAGTCAGCCATTCTCCTTAATTAAAACAAGACTTGTTTTACTTAGGTTAGGTGTTGCCTTCTATACTGGACTAGCTAGGCTCCTTACTCTAATGAAACTTAAGTCTTTCCCCCCTCCTATTGCATGGCTGTTTAGTAAGATTCAATATCAAATGTCTCTCACACTGGATCTTTATAGACTCTGCCGCAATCAGTATATTGACAAATACACTGTATAAAAGCATTTAATTATTTGTCTATAAAGTTTGTAGATAATTTTCACAAAATAATTTAATAAAAATGGGTATAAATAAGTATCTCTTTATTTAGACCACTTACAATACTAATCACTTAGGTGTTACTGATGTCCCAAACTCTATCTCCAACACATGCTCACACTGGCTTAGCACGGCAAGATACGTTTAAGCTGTTAAGTCCTTTTGAGGGAAAAGACAGTAGGTTCAAAAAAGTGATACCTTCTCCAGTTCATTGTTAGCCTGGGAGAATGAAGAACTACTTTGTGCTGGTGTTTGCTGGCATTAAGGTGCGACACAGGAAACTCAGTAACTGGAAAGCTATGGTTCAGCTATTGACAAAGGCTACTTTGTAAGGGTTTTTTGTCTGTTAATAGCTCCTGAACTCCACCATATGTATTATGAAAACAGGAATTATGCAAGAACGTGTCTAGTGCCAAATCCATACTTATTAAAAAGTACTTGATAGTCAAACAAATACATTTTAAAGGTTAGTTGGCTAGAATACAGACTGTCTAATGCTTTTGTTGTCAAGCAACTTGAACAATGTTTTTTTAAGAGGAAAAGAATTAGTGCTGTTCCATTGCGACACCTAAAAAGGTTACAGCATTCATCTTATGTAAATACCCAGAAGCATATTAAACACTACTGATCTTGCATACTTTTTTTTTTTTAAGAGAACAGGTAATGCCAATGAAAAAAGCTTGTACTCTGTACCAGAAATGAAAGGTATTTCCAATGGGATTCCCAATCCTATTCATTACATTGTAGTGTATCTGTAAAGGCAATCTCTTCCTTACCTGGTTATAGCTGGAAGGGCCATTTTCTTGAATATGAAGAATGGAAAGTCATACAAACTTCTACTTTGGACATAGGATATTTATACATCTTTAAGTACTTACTTTGAATATGTAATAGCAAAACACAAAACAACTTTTTGTCAGTTTGTTGTCTTTTAATTTCAGTACATGTCCACTGGCTCTGTTTTTTTTTGAGACAAGTATGTTTCTTTTTTCCAATGAGAGCTTATGTCATGTTTTCTCTTAATTGCTTCTTATATGTAGGGTTCTCAGCACCTCTAAACATTTTGCTAGTCCTTCCTCATTTCCCATTTATGCTGTATCCTCTTGGATACCAAGTGACCAGAATTGAAGAGATAAGAAAATAAAGTGGTACTATAACATTTTCAGTTCTTACTCTGTTCTTTTCTAAAAGCAACTTAACGTTCTTTCTGACACTTGGCAAGTTACACATTTTGTGCCAATTATTTCATTAAGTTGTCACAACATTAGGTTTTTAGGATGTGACCATGAGCTGTTTTTTGTTCATGACTGGCTGAGCCTATAGAATGCAGTAACATACTGCTCTCCATTGGGATGAGATGATTTGCTTACTTTCCTTGCAGGAAGAATATGCTTGGAGGTCCTTGTGGATGCTTTGCAAGCCCTTACCTGTGGCTTGTAATATACTGCATGGGCAATGTGGTCCCCAGTGAACCATCAACCACTTTGAACTCTAATATGAAATTCATCAGATAACTTGGATACTTTTCACAAACTATCACACAACTTAATCTGGCTTGCAGTGTTTCAGCAGTATTTATCAGAGTTTGCTCTGTACATGTAGCTTTCTTAGAAACATAAAACAGTGAATTAAATTTCTTTTTTTGGAAACTGTATATTTCAAAAGTGGTCATAGTATTTGGGTTTTTTAAATATATGGCTTTGTTCCTGTTAGCTCAGGGCATGGACATTGGTTACCTAAGACTACTCATTTGTCACTGCTTGACTAGTCAAACAAATCTACATGACATGTGAATCTGTTTAAAAAACTAGATCATACAGTTTTTCTATGATTTCTATAGATTTCTTTTCTATGAAGAGTTTTTTATAACCTGACCTTTCTTTTGTGCTCTTCCACTCCATTCCTCCCCATTGCCCCCTCATCCCCAGGATCTAGAAACTGTTTGTTAGTGACATAACTAAAATGACTGAAAAGCTACAGACTACTGTATGGAACTTGATGTGTCTAGTCAACCTAAATAATTGTCTTGCTATTTACAAGTACTGTTCTGTTTCAGTACTAATGTTTGCAGCTTAGTGGAAAGAAAACTGAAGAAATAATTAGCAGATGACAGAAGTCTAAGGCATTTCTCAGGAGAGATTGGAAACAGTTTGATTTTTTAGAACAAAAAATATGAATGCCTGAAAACAGGGAGGATATATTGTCTAGCTTTTGAACATGTGTTCTAAATATCAGGAGCTTTCATTGTGGTAGATTGTGGATTAAGAAGTATTATAAATTCTGCATTTAACTTAAATGTTCAGTTTGAGTGGTCAGGTTAGTAAGGACACTTTTTATCTAGTCCCACAGATACCGTGGATATTGTAGCTGAAATACTTGAGGCACTGCCTAAGGAGGGTAGTTGAGTGGCATTCTGCATACTGTATCCATTTATTTTTAAGTAGACTATAGTAATATTCTTCTGTTTTCTCTTGCTACTATACAAACAGGCCACAAAAAGATGGTGATCACTGAAATTGATGTTTTGGTAGTATAAGATAATTAACATTCATAGAATAGTATGGACATTTCTCCTTGTATTAAGACTGTAGAAATTACAGTATCCTATATTATTTCTGTGTCTGTGTGTATGTAGCACAATGTTTCCTCTGTTAGGAGGAAAGATAAGGAACCAATCTTCTGGTAAAAGAACATATGACTGCTGCTCATCTTATGTGCATAATCTTCATGATATGTTACTCTCTATTGCTTTCTGTAGTTCTCCAGTGCAGTGGGTTGACCCTGGCTGGATGCCAGGTGCCCACCAAAGCCTCTCTATCACTCCCTTCCTCAACTGGACAGGGGAGAGTAAACATAATGAAAGGCTCATGGTTCAAGATAAGAACAGGGAGAGATCACTCACCTTCACAGGCAAAACAGACTCAACTCAGGGAAATGAATTTAATTTATTATCAATCAATTCAGAGTAGGGTAATGGGAAATAAAACCAAATCTTAAAACACTTTCCTTCCACCCCTCCCTTCTTCCTGGGCTCAAATTCACTCCTGATTTCTCTACCTCCTCTCCCTACAGTGGTGCAGGGGTACGGGGCGGGAATGGGGGTTGTGGTCAGTTTACCACACGTTGTCTCTGCTGCTCCTTCTTCCTCAGGGGGAGGACTCCTCACATTCTTCATGAACTGCTCCAGCGTGGGGTCCCTTCCGTGGGATGCAGTCCTTCAGGAACTGCTCCAATGTGGATCCCCCACAGGGTCACAAGTCCTGCCAGCAAACTTGCTCCAGCATTGGCTCCTCTCTCCACGGTGCCACAGGTCCTGCCAGGAGCCTGCTCCAGCGCGGGCTTCCCACGGGGTCACAGCCTCCTTCGGGCATCCACCTGCTTCAGTGTGGGGTTCTCCACGGGCTGCAGGTGGATATCTGCTCCACTGTGGACCTCCATGGGCTGCAGGGGGACAGCCTGCCTCACCATGGTCTTCACCATGGGCTGCAGGGGAATCTCTGCTCTGGTGCCTGGAGCACCTCCTCCCCCTCCTTCTCCACTGACCTTGGTGTCTGCAGAGCTGTTTTTCTCACATATTCTCAATCCTCTGTCCCGGCTGCTGTTGCACAGCAGTTTTTTCCCCTTCTTAAACATGTTATTACACAGGTGCTACTACTGTTGCTGATCAGCTCGGCCTTGGCCAGTGGCGGGTCCATCCTGGAGCCACCTGGTGTCTGCTCTATTGGACATAGGGGCAGCTTGTGGCATCTTCTCACAGCAGCCACCCCTGTAGTCCCCCAGCTACCAAAACCTTGCCATACAAACCCAATACATCCAGAAACTTTAGGTTACCTAAAAGAGCACTTTAAGGCTTTGGCTTGTTTGCAACTTTACACGGTCTGATTTTTATTCTGTTTATGCTCCTCCTCATTCACTAACTGAATAACTGTATGTGAATGACAGCTGCAGGACTCTGTTGAACTGCATTTAAATCTTGGGCACTTGATTTGACTCTGAAATATACTTTCAGCCTAGAGGTCAGGTCATTTTACTTTGCTAATACAAAAATTATTGGCTCCATCATTCTCAATTCTTTAGGTATGTAGTAGATTGAGAGGAATGTCTCAGTATGGAATGATTAAAAAAACCCCCAAAATCTTATTGGTATTGTGATATTACTTATGAAAATAAAGATTTCTTCCTCTTGTCTAGCTGTGACAATACTGCAAGGAAACAGGACATCATTAAATTAGAATGTATACTTTGTTTTCTAGAATGTTTGATCTTTGCTTCAGAGAGCTGGCATAGCATAATGAGCAACAATTTCACAGCAATTTGTCTCAAGCACTTTTATCACATGAAGCTAAAAGATGTGCAGAAGGAAGTGGTAACAATTCCAAACGTGTCACAATTTTTTTGAGGAAGAAAAACTATTTGCATATTTTTACCTAGAAGAGAGAACTTGCAATAGAGAGATGCCATCTTAAACAGGTCAGCCAGATATAGGGTCTTAAAGACCAAAGAATTATTTTAAGTGGCAGCTGATTCTTAAGAAACAGCTTTGCTTTTTTTAACAAATGTGTGTGAATTTATGGTCCTAAATTGCCTAAATGCCTTGCGTTAATTATGTGAAATTGAAAGGGTTTTCATCATGTGTCTCAACTCTTTAACTTCCAATAACAGAGTCTGAACTAGTAATTCTTTCACTCATCCCACCCGATAAAATTCTAACTTGGTGTCTGCTTTTTTGGTGTCTGCTGCCAAATAGCTTATCATGCATCTGGATGTGAAATGGGGTTAAAGGTTTAGCACCACACTTAGACAATGGTCTCCCTTACTACTAAAGCTTCAGATTTCATTTAGGGCCTGATTACACAAATGCCCGGAAGAATAATTTCTCACACTCAACCTGTGCTCAAATGCAAAGGTCAGGTTCTCATTTATGTGACAATAAAACAAAACTAGTCATTATTCTGTCTCTCAAACGGGATGAACAGATTTCAGTTCCAACAATGACGTAAGTAAATCTCAGAGAATATAACACTTTTCCAGGAGTTTAGCAAGTGCACTGTCTCTAAAAATGAACAACACTGGATCCAGGAACTTAAAAACCTTTGGTGCATTTAATAACCTTTATAAACAACGTTGTTCACATGGATCATTGAAAAACTGATATCATAAGGTAGACAACTATTAAGCCTACTGCCTTGCCTGCCAAAGCAACTTATGCTAACAGGAAAAGATAATAAAAGTACTGCAAATTAATAACTACTAAAAGATCACATGTAGCAACAATATTAACAATAATGATGTAGCTTTTAAATGACTTAACCCAAGCTTAAAAAGGGAAATAAATGGAATTACTGAAAGTGACCTTCAGCTGGAAAGAAAAGTCCTTGTGTTCATGATTCATATTTCTGGTCTTCTAGTATACATCAAAAATTCTCAGACATACAGTGCAGTAAGAGGCTTTTCTGTTATTTCATTACTATAGGAGAAGGTGGAAGCTGTCCCCCTCTGAGATAAGGGGGAAGAGAATGAGAATGGACAATGCTCAGAACCTCTTTCAGTTCTGCACAGAGTGAGTCCAAGTATGAGAGGTGACCGCTGTTTGACAGGTAGGACACTTGTTGTCAGTATAGGATATATAGCAATTTACCATCAAAAAAATATTGTTATGCCAGTGTAGAAGTTGGTGGTGTAGCCA
>VYZW01048961.1:1282-13024 GCA_013401315.1 Balaeniceps rex | reverse complement strand
AGTATGACAGATGCAGAAGGGTTAGTAGAAAAGGGACAGATTTAACAGAATTTTAAGAGACCTGAGACAGCCACAGTGATTCTCAGATACTTCCACTGGCAGGTTCATTTCCAGCTTCACCAGCTCAGGTTGTTAAGAGTCCTGCTTCTGCAGCTGAACTCCCCTCAGTTTTCTGACCTGTCCTTCTACGCTCCCCCTATCTCAATCTCATATGATCCTGATACCTGGTGAGAGAACTTCTGGCCTACAGGGTATTTAAGTTCTGCTATATCTAACTGGGGTGAGCCAAGGCACATGGGCCAGGCAGGAACCACGCCATTCTTCAACCTGGTCTGCATTTTGAACAGTCTTGGAGTAGCCTACTGAGGGCAAGGCACAGCATACATAGCTTTTGCACATCTACATTTGTCTGTATGTCATGTTGCTTCAAGCCTGCAGCAGCAGAAAAGAAGCTTAAAGAAACCTTTCTGGTTTTGGGTTCCTTCTTAAGGATGCCGATGTAGGTGCAACTGTGTTCCACGGGAGGTGATCTCTTCAGCACAGGAAGATTGCTCAGGAGACTGACTGCAGTGATTCTTGCCAACGGGTCCATTTTTCATTCACATATGCACTAGCATATATATATATAGCATATATATAGCATACACGCACATCTCATATTTCACTGGCTTAAATAATTTTTGCCTTTTTCACCATTCGGCATTAATGTAGAATGTATACCCTCTGAAGTCCCCATAGAGCTGGAAGAAAATCTTTAGCCGGATGGCAAACTCCGTGGGTAGCAGACAAGCAGTTACAGTGCAAAGGAGGTTTCTGGAAGGCTGCCAGCAAAAAACACTGAGGCTTCTTCCTGTGCATGTGCTTAGATTTACTTCCCACAAGGCAGTACAAGCAGTGGTGGAGTGGGCTGGATTAAGAATGAGCAACAGTGAGTCACTAATCATTGTCAATTCACTGATAATCACCAGAACACCACTGCACAATGACAACCTGGCACTGCCATTGATGTCTTGCTGTTGATGAGGGGATCCTTCACAGGATTGCAGGCAGCTTTACTGCAAAAATCAGTTAGCTGCATAGTAAGATTTAAGAAATAAAAAAAAAAAAAAAAAAAAAGACCTGCACTTTTTCTAGGCAAATACAATTCAGTTATAATGAGTTCACTTTGTGTGCCATTGCTAAAGGAAGGAACAGTCTGTAATGTGACACATGCTGTATCCACTACTTAACAGCTCAAGATTTCTGGTTAGACAGTCTTCCCTTCTGATATTTTTTTTTTTGGTTGTTTACTGTGGCTTTGAAGTAAGTGCATGATGAACGTACCCCAATTAAACACTTTTTAACTGCCCCACAAACGATTAACCTCTCTTTTCAAACTGGTTTCTTGGGATCCTAGCCTTTATCCACTCTGAATTTAGCAAAACTCTACTGTCTCTGATGTCATCTACTAAACAGTGTCAGGCTGGGTCAATGCTTTAGTGAGAAACTTCCAAGAAAAATCTAAGAGCTGCAGTGACTCATTCTCTTCCCTCTGACTCAGTACTAAATTGCTCTCCCAAGATGCTCTCCTGGAGATGTTATCTTTCAGATAAGATATAAACTCCGGTCCTGACCACATACAGGAATTTTTTAAACAAGGGGAGGAGATGTATGCTGCTTTTTGCTATATACGCCCCAGACCCCGAATGGATGTTAGCTCAGAAAGTGGTTTGAGCAGATAAGACACTATCACTCCCACCTCAGATGTTTGTTTCCACCCCCCATCAAGAGGGTTAACAGAGAGAGGAATAGCACAAATGGTCCTTAATATGCTTCAGCCAGAGCCAGTTTTAAAAAGGAGGAGTAGATAGATATTAGCTATCCCAGCTGACTTTGGCTAAGTCAGGTAGGGAGAGCACTCACATTTCATCCCACCAAGGGAGCTGAGGGCAGAATGACCCCCCACGCTGCTGAGCACTGATAATGATGCAGAACAGTGGTGTGAGAGAGATGTGGTGAGGAACGTCACTCTGGAGTCTCCTGGCTGCATCCATTCATGTAATTTCTTTCCACGGGCAATCTGTGAGTGAGGAGTTGTCTGATCAGCTAAATCATAATAACTAAAGAGATCTCATTTTTGCCTTCTCAGGCCATCTGCCTTTCTTCCTTACCATTTCTAATTTGCTTTACACCTTTTCATCTACTAAGCCCTCATAAAGTGTTTTGCTACAAGCCTAAGGCTTCCAGCCCAGACGTAATGAGCCGGATCACAGAACATCAATGAGCTGGAGTTCAGTGAAGCTTCCATTTCATGTTCCCAGATCTTTTCCTTAAAAAAAACCCCAAGCAACCTTTTCTCCTCCACCATCCCAGAGAAACTCAGTAAACCTCCAGCCCTCAGAGTTATGGAAAAAAACCCTCATGGTCATTTTAGAAGTCAACTGATACCTTTAACTGCTGCTAATATGCTGAAAAAAACCACCCTGAAAATGGAATGAGCTACTCAAGTCATAACAATAGGTGGTGATGATAACGTTGACTTTTAAACCTTTGTTAGCTAATCATTGTACATCCATCACTGCATGTGGGAAGTAAAAAAACCACAAACAGGTGTACACAATCTCTAGCACCTCCCAGAACTTCTTCTGCATGGGCAAGCATTACCATTGCTTTACCTCCCTAAAGTTTTACCCAGAGCAGCAACGCAAGGGGAGAGCCCGATTCATAGGGGCTGCAGCACTCTAGAGAAGAGAATGATACTGATGAGTTCCCTTCCTCATCAGTACCTCAGGGATCACTCTCTGCCCCACTGAGAAGAAGCCGGAATATCTATTCACCCTGTTGCATGAAGCAGAGTTTGGCAGGGTAACCTTGCCATTTGCACCTCACCCAGTTCAAGCTCAGTACCTATGGATGCTGCATTTCTGCAGTGAGTAATGAGGACTGTGTACTGTACACGATGATTCATTCCTTAAGTCTGCCTGCAGCTTTGAAATCTTTCATTAACTATGCAACATGCATTCAACAGATTAGCTAAATGATCTAAATATTATGTAATTAATCAGCAGAGTGCAGGATACCCCATCTGACATTTAGTTGGGAGCATTTAGGTGCTTGCACTTTATGGTCTTTTACAGGCAACCTAAAGCAAATATTCACTAACTGAATAAAATATCTTGCCTAATTAAAACAGCTCTGATAAAACTCCTAATGTATCACATTGCATCAGTTTGATGTCAAACACAAGGCTAATGTGATGTAATGGTACGCCACAGAACACCGTAGGTGCAAAATAATTAATTGTATCCAATGCAAAGTAATAGGAATTCAGATAAATACAGCTATACTGTGTGGGTAGGCAGAGCCCTTTTCTAGCTCTGCATTAAAGCAAGCTACTAGCAGCTTCACTGGTCTCCAAGGAGCCTGGGGAAAAAATGTTTCTCTCATCTGTCTCCAGTTTTTCTAAATACAGGTTTATGAATAATGGCCTTTTAGGTTTGGTGAAATAGATTGGTTCAGACTGGTTCAGAAACCAAATATGTTGTTTTCATTTTTGTTTGGGGAATCTCTTTTCTTTGAAAAAAAAATGTTTAAGATAAATTAATTGCAAAACAAAAAACCTCTTCAGACTAGAAAGGTGGTATATATAATTCTTTAAATATTGAAATAAATATTTTAGGCCTTTCCTCTGAGACTATTCTGTGGAATTGATGCATCATTTAATTCCTGCCAAAATTACCATAGTAGTTTTTGTGTCACAGACACACAAAATAGTAATAATTCCTCTCCTGCATTGGTTTTGCGTGGCGTACCACTACCTCAAAAAAAAAAAAAAAAGATATAATCCTTAATGTTCATCATTATATTAGGTTCAGACATCTTTGAGAGAGAGAGAGAGAGAACCATGAAGGATTTACTCTTCACAAGGAGCAAACAGCAGTCAAGAATTAACTGTTCCCATAACCCCCAAGCCATGTCCCACCTCCTGAGATTAGTTTTTTAAATGACAGGAAGGCCTGTAAATAGAATTAAGTTTCTGAAGGGAAGCAAATTCCTTCACAATATTTCATCCCCTTCATTACTAAGGGAGGCAGATGCCTGTCTGTACTATCTTGTACCAATTACCACTTATCACAGTCTTTCAAATAAGTGGCAAATAAAAACTGCAGCTGGACAGATGAATGAGGAAAGAGGACTTATCCCTGAGAACACCTGGCCTGGAAGCATACCTCTTTTTCTTCTCAGGCCAAAGCTAGTTCATGTCAGAGACACCAGAAGCGACAATCAGCAGAGGTGTCAGAAAGGCTACGGGCTCAGAGCGTTGCTTCCCTGTGTCTCAGGGCTGGAGACCAGGCTGCCTGCTGCAGCCAAGGGAGGTGTCAGAGCATGTGGTGTAGCAACAACAGCTGAGAGGAGTGAGATGCTTGGACCATTAAGCCCAGTCCTCTAGATTTTCCATCCTTACCCTCTTCCTTCTTGAGCTGCAGACCCTGGTCTGACTATCCTTCCCATTCACAGCAATTTTCAACTTTGCTTCAAACTCAGAAGCCATGACCCAGCTCTAGTCCAAGAGGGGGATGCACAGAGGGAGCAATGGGTGCATGTTGAGTGAAGCCTTTCAGAAGATACATTTTCTTTAGTCCTTACAGATCCAACACCAAGAAAAGGACTCAGCTGACCAAGTGCAAATACCTGTACTGTAAACATTCCCATCTGAGCTTGTAGTCTAGGTGGCCTTTAGAGTCAAGAGGGAGAAACAGGTACTTACAGGGTATAATCTATCTCATCTGAAAGGAAATGGTTAAAATAGGGTAGTTTTTTCTATTGACTATAAAAGTAGTAGCATGACTTGCTCAAAGAGATATCTACAGTGTGGGTATTTACACTTAGGTGAGACGTCTCATATCTCCACCTAATAAAGGAAGACAGCAGAGTTACATTGATTTCGGTTGTAAAAATTATCCACACTTCCATTCCTTTTCCATGTAAGTGACTACACTAGCATTTCTAAATGTTTTTTTATGACATCGCCCAGGCTAAAGCTTTCTGCAAACAATTTGCAGTCAGGAGAACAGCAGTGCAACTGCTGGCGTAAACAAGAAACTTTGCCATCGAGCAATCAAAGTCTTCTCCGACATCTCACCACCCATATAAAACCCCAACAAAATATGTTGTTACTGTATGGAAGCAGAGTCCCATATAAAGACAGAAAAGTGGATGCTAACAAGAAGGAAAAAACAGAAAAATGAACTGCCTTGTCTCCACAAAGATACTTAGTAAGTTTGCAGGATTATTTTTTTAAATATTCCTTAATGTGATATGTTATTTTAAACATTAATCTAATTGCTTGATATGTTTCTTTTATCATTTGTGTCATCAGTCCTGCAAGGGCACAACTTGCCACATTAGAATAACTCCTTTTGATCAGTTTCATGATAATATTTTAGCTGTTGTTAAACAGGTACATTTTGTAAGGAAAAGAAGTGGCTTTTCCAGTAGACTGCAGAAGGCAATGAAATAGCATGATCGTGCTGAAGTGTTATTCATAATGACTATTCTGGTCTCTCTTTGCTTTGTTTGTATTGGTAGGAGCTAGGAAAGACAATCTTTCATTAAGAACAGGCACATCTTTATGATACTGCACTAAATCAAAACACCTTTCTTATTATGGTAATGCCTGAGGACAAACCAAGATTGGGTCTCCATTATTTGTACAGCGCTTAGCTAAAAACAGTGCTCAGAGTTTACAGTCCAAGTAGACGATACAAAGGAGAGGAAAAGTGTGCAGTATGTAAGTAGAGTTAGCAGCAGTAGCAAACATCAGGTGGTTTTTCTTTTTTTTCCCCCCCTCTTTTTTTCCGATGTTTTTTTTTGGTTTTGTTTTGTTGGTTGGTTGGTTTTTTGTGGTAATGATAAACAAAAAGAAAATATGTTCAAGAACTGAAGGAAAAAGACGAAGGAGATACAGCAGGTCAAGAAGGGAAGTGAGGTAAGGAGTGCGAAAGCAATAGCAGGGGAAGTTTGGATCATACCATCATTCAGCACAAAGCAGAGCAGGACAAGGTCTCAGCAAGTCTTTAGCTTCCTTCTTCAATTGCTCCTAGAGCATGTTGTTGGTATCTATAGTCCTCTGCCTTCATATTTCCATCAGAGGCTTTAGTGGGAGGGGGACATCGGGAAGGCACTCCCTGGGACCCTAATGCCCCTGATGTTGAAGTGAGAGAAGGACTTGTACCAGGTGACACTTTAACCCTTCTACATCTAATGGAGTGGTTGCTGCTTTAATTGCTTCTGAGCAACTCCAGCAGGTTAAACATACGTATTTAACCAGGTGCCTGTTGGCAGGTTTGAGTACTTTAGCAAGCATAAATTAGCATAGCCTTACTGTCATTAACAAGATTGGACTGATTTACAGTCACTAAGGAGCCTCAGCTTTGTATCCAAGTAGCCAGTAATACCCCCAAACCTTTCCATAGAAAAAGAAAGCTTCTCTGCAGGAACTCCTTCGGATGGCATTTGACAGGAAAGAATTGCTTTGAATGTTAACAGGTCTAGTTTGCGTTCAGAGCTGCAGGAAGGAGTGATTAAGCAAGTAGATGTATAGCATTTTTTCTGTCCTTGATGTTTTATTGGCTCACTTCGTATGAAAGATGTAGGTGATGGGGTTACAATGTCCTCATTGTCAAGCTGGTTTGAATTAATGAGATTTGAACTTTTATCTGAGCATGTGGCTCTTTTTTCCTAATTTTTGAAAACAATAGCAATTTCTCTCCCTCCACTTACCCTCTCAACCTACTTTTAGCACAAAGAGCTGCAGCATCTCTCCACCTGCATGCTTATTCCAACACATGAAATGTAATAACAGGCCTATTGCACAGCAAAATTACTATTGCTAGAATAAATGCAATGCTTTCGGAAACATTGGATGGTGAGCCTCAAAGAGCAGCTAGCCACCTGTAGGAGCTTGTACAAGCATCCCCATGCTAACCTGCAATAGCTGCCCAACATAGACCATGCAGCAATGTCTCTGGAAGGAGGTGAATGCTATCAGACAAGGATTCCCTTGGTTTTTGCACAGGTATGAAGGTGTCTTAACTCTGCATTAGGATAAAAACAAAGGAAGAATAAGGCTTTCTGGATTTAGGGATGAGACTATTAGTTTATGGATTCCACTAACACTGGTGGACAACATGTGCCAGTAAATAATGATCTTTGTTCTTCCACAGCAGAAAAAACAAATATTCAGAGCAGTCCCATATAGATATTATATTGCATAAACAAACAAGGTAACTTAGTAAAAAAAGACATTTCATCCATTACTGTTGGTACTACGCACAAAAAAGCAAGATGTAGAGACATTAAAGATTAAAATCTCAAACACTCAAGGAGTCAGAAGGCAAAATAATGATCCCTGAGAGCAGACAGCAGAGGAGAGAGGCTAGGGGAGCACGCAGCATGTGATTTCCTACATGCCCTGGGAGTCTGTGTGCCACTCAGTAGTTTGCAAGTCCCAGAGATAAGCTAAGGCCTGGCAGCATTAGAATCTGTGTCATTGCTATTTATTTGGCAGTCACAGCAGTTTCCTATCTCTCTGTAAATTAGCAGTTAGCATCTGAAATACTCTTGACCACTGAGCCCGAGCATCTGTATGAATCTGAAGAGACAGAAATAGGAGTGTCATTGACAGACTCTGGTTCATCTTTATTTATTTATGAGAGTCACTGGGTTCCCGTGCTTATGGAAAAGAGAGGTTAGCATTAAGGTTATGGTGGCTACTGAGTACGTCAGAGCCCACCTTCTGCCTCTGCACTGCCAGTTATCAGTCTAGCCCTTAGTCATTCGGCACTTTTATGACAGCAGACATGAGTTCCTCTCACTTTTCTCACTTCACTCTCCCATTCAGGTTATCTAAGGGTGCTCAGTGCTACGGATGCCCATGTGCCTCTCAGTCTCACGTTGCTCCACCTTCATGTCTGGTACTTGCAGACACATTCCACACGTGAGCACAAAACTGGTCAGAGCAGCCCCACAACTGAAGCACCAAATTCGGTGTTTCTCACATACCTCAAGTACATCGCTGCTTAGAGGTCTTGGCAGCCAGCCTGCTCCTTCCATGTCAGTCACACATCACGCAGCTGCCTGTGCTGCTGACACCTGCCATTCAGAAGTTGTCTTACCTCACTCGTGTGAGCTTGGCCAGTCGCTGCAGAGTCTTAGCCAAGAGTGCTGCTTGAGAAAAGGCATTCCTGTTAATAGGAAATTCATGCAGGAAGAAGTGAAATTCCTCTACCAGGCCTTCATCATTAAACAGATTCTACACAAACACGACGTTTCACGGCCTGTAACAAAACAGATGGATAAGCATTTTGTTTTGTGGTCAGTAGCCTACAGCAATGTTGGAAAGCTCAATCAGTTCACTGGATGGCTTTGCAAAATACTCCCCTATTGATTTACTCACAAAAACCAGCGAGTTTCCTTTCAATACATGTCCCTTTACCCTTGCCACTTTTTCAGTCATGCTGAGCATTTTTTATGTGTTATGTACATATATATATAATTTCTTGCTTCCTACATTTATAAATAAATCATTCATGTATATTTGCATTTCATAAAGGACATTTTTGCATATTTTAGGACACTTCTGCAATTAAGACTCCTGAACCATATAGAATTTATTGCCAGGGAGCTGCAATTGGTCAGTCGGTACTCACTTGACTGCATCCAGTATGCAATGTGTTTGTGTTTTCTCGCTTCAGTCATTGTATTATTTGAAATTTTTACAGCCCACATTAGTCAAACAAAACTCTGTACCCATAGAGTTTGAAATTAGAGCGGACACTTGTATTTAAGACTGCCATTACTTTTATTTGATTGGGATAAACAATGGAAACTTATCTCTATATATCAATGTTCTCAAAGTGCAGTAGACTGATAACGTTATACAGCCACAGCAAACTGGCAAGTAGCAATAGAGGATGAGACTGACAGTTTATATCAGCCCACAACATTTTGCTTCATTAGAGGATCCTTGACTACACAGTCCTGAGTGATATATGTTGAAGAGTCAGTTTGTCCATTTGCACATCACTTTTTTTCTAGGTGTTCTTTAAGGGGAAAATAGCTTTCAGTGACCCGAAACATTATAAGGAGAGTTCTCAGCTATCACTTTGCTAAGAGCAAAGGGAAAATACTTATCTCCCAGGCTATTGAGATGCAGTGTGATTACAGTTCAGACAATTCCATGACATTATCAACAATGATGCCTCTTAATCTAGTAGGCCTGTCTTTCCCATGTGAAGTGATCTACCCCAGTGAAGTGTCAATCTGTGATCTTCCCTACCCACCACATCCACCTTGCCTGGTAGAGTGGTAGGGTTCCCTGTACTCTGGATGAGAACCCAAGAAGCAGTTTCCCATTACCTCTTTTACAGAAAAATTCTAGCACCACATGGTTAGACCTTGACTATTTGCTAGTACAAGTGCTTAATGCCTGTGCGTGAAGTCCAGTATAGGACACAGGCTAAAATTTCAAAAAGGTGCCTAGACTATAATAAAATGTCTAAAAACTGCTTTGCTGCCAGCTTTCAGTGTCCCAGGTTGTCATTTAGTCCCAGTAAGGACTAGGAAATACCTTGTTGCCAAAGCCAAGTTTGATTTGTGCATCCATTTTACAGTAGTGCTGATCAATTTTTTGAACAAACTGCACAGCATTGCAAACCTACAAAGCCAGCAAAGATCACTCAACTCATGCCGGAAGAAAAGCATGGTTTAGGAAGGAACTTAGTCTGGATAAGGTCTAGGTGAGTTTGTAACCCTCCATATCCACCATCTTCCTTATTGCTTTGTTTATGTTTTGACCTGATTACAAATGGATCCATTATTTACAGTTTTCAGCTCCCAGACTGACTGTGAGGGATTACAGTTTTGGTTTGCAGACATTGAGGCAAAAGGTATATTAATCATCTTGGCTTTCAAAGTGTGTGCTTTATCAGAACTATAGTTTGATTGACTGATTTCAATATTTTCGTCACATATGGCTTATGAAAATAAGGTTCCCAAGATTTCACTTCACATCCCTGGATTTCTCAGCAGGCTGCTAGTGGCTCAAAATCCAAACCTATTTTGCAAAAATTAGAGTAGACTGAACATACCTTTCATTCCATTAAAATGATAGAAGATGTGTTTCTAAATCCAGCAGATGGTCTTGAAAATTTCAGACATCCATCCTTGACTACAAGTCTCGTGAATGCTATGGATAGCAACAGGTACTAAGAGCATTGTTACAGCATTGGTCTCACCTTGGAAGGAGAAGTGGACAAGTCAGTTTGTAGACCTTCATGGGCAGCCTTTGGATCATCCCTCATGAAAGCATATCAACTAACACTACTTAATCTTCAGATGGTAAAAGAAAAATCTTCCAAACACTCAATGCAGGTTAAATGACTCCTCCTTTTTAGATGTATTTTAGGTTTATTTATTGGACAAGACCTGGAAAGGTAACGAATCCCTAATCACTCTGGATCAGCACAGATGTTTAAATCCTGGGATGTCATCCAATAACTGTAACATTAAAGATATTGCATTCCATATCTATAGAAAAGGATAATCACATAGACCTCTTTTGTAAAGTGCTTTGAGGACAACTTTATATAAGTATCCAGTATTATGTTTTTAGTAATAGACAACTTGTATAACAGGTAACTGTGTTAAACAAAAGAAACAAAATAAATTATTCTTTTCATTAAACCACCTTACTGAAAAACTTGACAAATCCCATTTTATTAATATGACTATAAGAAATCCATAATTAGACTGCAAAAATAATTGCTTTAGTGATATCAGCCATCTCAAAAAGCACAGGGCTATTTAAATCATCTAATCATCTTGTCATACTTTTCAAACTGAAACATTAGTATCTTGATCAAGGGTTCGAATGCAGCTGAGACCTTCAGCCTTGATTTAATCTGACTCCCTGCTGACATTGAATGGAAACACATAAATCTTATTAGGCTTACAGTGATTTCCTTCAATCATGAATTTAATAAAGCAGGTTGGTTTCTTTCAGTGTGCCAAAATCTGTAAAGTTCCAAAAGCTAAATAGCTTTCTATTAAGTAAACAGAAAGTCAGTATGAAGGAGTATTAAAGCACATTATACAACACCAAGACTGGAACTTGCGGGATCATTTGTGAAACCCTGAACCTGTTATGAAGTTCATTTTTGTGAAGGGAAATACTTGTGCATTGACAATAAAGTCCTGTTATCATAACTGGAAAGACATGATTTTTTTATTAACACTGCAAATTTAGTTTAAGATTAGATTGTAGTCCAACCTATACAATTGTGTGCACCATTAGAACAGACACACATAGCCATCTGTGGTGCAGGAAATAGCAGAAGAGATTGTGCATTCAGCAATCCTGATTCGCTCTGGTATAGTGTGGGATGGGTTTTCCCTTTGCTCTTGTCCACTACTATCCATGTCTGCATAACTTACAAGGTCTTGTAGGGATGCAAGAAGATGCTGGCTCCACTGGAGCTGAAATTTCCTATGGAAAACTAAAGTCAACCTTCCTACAAGTACAGCAGTGAGGAGATAGAGAAATTACATTTAATATTTTTTCTCCTTTAACTTAGGCAGAGAGTTGCTATGCATGTATCTGTGACACTATACCAGGTGACAAAAGAGACTGATGCCTTTCTAGTCCTTGATCTGCTACTATCAAAGGTTCTGCACTGGGAATTTTAACTGGAACAGCACAGG
>VYZW01048959.1:167221-189096 GCA_013401315.1 Balaeniceps rex | reverse complement strand
CCCACTTTAGCTATTTCTAAAAGAAAAGCAATTGCTTCACTCATGTTACATGTACTTTGAGAGCTGTTATTTCATATCTGTATTACTTTATATGTAATATTACAGCACAAGGTACTCTGTGGCTTTCTTCCTACTAGCTGCAAGACCTAGCTTGATCCAGATCAGCAGTAAAATCAGGAGGTTAGCTAGCAGTAGCAGACGGACAGTGCAGCACAGCCTGTGTTTAGCAGGTGCAAAAGGTTTTCATGTAAAGCTGCACTGTAAGATTCTCTGTATCTGCTGCGGTAGTCTCCTTCGCTAGTGCGAGGAGGTAGGGAACTACCCACCATCAGCATCCCAGCAAAGAAATGTTTTATCGTCAACATATTTATAAGCATTCAGTTTGTAGGGGATTTGTAGGATTAAAAATAACCAAGTGTTTCTTTTTGATTTAAATACTAACTGCCTCACTGATCCTAAAATGCATTGTTTTTTGTCTTTTTACAAATGGCAGACTTAAAATTCCACTATATTGGGCAGAGGGTGTTTTTAAAACAGCCATAGGAAGTTCTTTGCCATTCAGGTTGGTTTGACAGTTTTCCAAGCAAAAAGGAAGCATTTAAATCTTGTTTTAGAGCACACATGCTACAGGAGTACCAGAAATGTTATCTGTGGGATAAAATTGTTCCTGTAGAAGTCTGCTATCAGCCCTCTCCAGAAAGTACAAGATCCCTTTTGTTTCATTTCCTTTATCAGACAGCTGCTTAACAAATGTCTAGCTTTTAAAGGGCACTGAAAACACATGCCTCTCTGACTGCCATTCTCTCAAAGACCATCTGGGCTAGGAAATTTGTGACAAATTTGTCACAGTGTGACTTACCTTCTTTTGCAGGGAAGTTTCTGATGATTATTGCAACAAGTCAACACAGGGAACAGTATGGGCACAAGCTGAGCAAAAAACAAATTAGGTTCTTTGTGGTTATCCTTGGCTTTTGGGAATATGCACCAAGGACTGCTTCATCCCTACAAAAGTAAAATTTCATTCAACTCACATTTTCCCTACAAATTTGTGTTACGTTTTTAGCTCACGCTAAACCAGAGTAGCAGTGGAGTCTTGCATGTATTTTATCACCTGTGAAGTTAGAGGTAGTTAGGAAGTCTCAGCTGAGTCTATTTTTGACAGTACAAAAGGCAGATGCCAGAACTGCCACTTTTTAGTATTAAGTTCTTGCACATCCTTGGCTGTTTGAGATCAAGCTGGTAGGCTTGCCTAGAGTGAAATCTGTTGTTGTTGTTGTTCTGTAGTTGGTTCCTACTCTGCAGGAAGGGTTTTTCCTTTCCCTTTCAACCCCTCCACCCCAAGCACAAGCTGGTGCCAAAAGCTTATGCTGGATGAAACAAGCATAAGGCTCAACTTCCATACTGTACTGAACTAAAAGCAAGGAATATACTCACTTAATGCCAGACAAAGGCATTAAGGACAAAGGATCCTGTCTCCACCTGGATACGCTAACACTTCTTAGATACACAGTGCAGTCAGTGCATTGGGCTCATTCCCATAACTGCAGGATTTAAGCTTAGTGTCCTTTATAAGACAAGTCCTGTTCAAACATTGCACCATGGGCTACTAGAGTACCATCGCTGTACATTTTACATATAGGACAGAACACTCAGGCAGTGTTTAAAAGGAAATACAAAATACTCTTAAAATCTGCAGATTCTGGTTATGGCAAAGTAATTTTACAAGAAAATTTTCTTGCCCTTTTTTCTTAGGAAAAAATTGTTTGTGTAAGCACTTAAGATTTGCTTTGATATTTTCTGTCAAATACATACTTCTTAATTTTTTTTTCTCCACAAATAAATCTGGAAAAATTATTGGAGAGTGAAATGATCCTTAGATTATAACACAGCCTCAGACCAAGCTGTAGGCTAAGCTTTTTTTACCCCTACACCACTTAGCATTTTTGATCCATATGACATAGAATAGTAGATGCTGATGTAAGCATGGAAATGTTACGCAGCAAGACTTTTAGAAGGTCTGTGCAGCTACTTCAATTTTTGCACAGACAACAGCTCAGACTGTAACAAAGGCACATCGGTTGTGTTACTTTACTTCCAGTTAGACAGTCATACACCTCTTGACCCTTAAGTCTTCTCTCTGTAAACATGCAATTCAAGCTTTTAAACATTAAAATACAAAGCCTCATAAAATATACCATCAAGCATCCTGCACTCTTAAGTTGTTTGTACAGTTCTGAACTACTGCCTGAGCTGCAGCATGAGGGGGATAACTGACAAAATGAGAGCCAGTTGCTGTAAGGGGCTTTAAGAGGATTTACACTTTCTTTGATTCACTAAGGGAAGACTACTACAAAGAAATTATTTTTAATTCCCTATCAGTGGTGCAGAGGAATAACTGGAGATAGCCTCTTCAGAAGTTTTTACATCCTCCTTACTTACACACTGCAAAGCCTTTTCTGTGTATTTTTTTTTTTTAAATCATACCTTAAAGCTTCATACAAGGCCCCATAATGCTGCTGTTTATTGCTGAGGGTGAGACACCCCCCCCAGGCACACACATCTCCCAGTTTTTGTTAGGAAGACACCAGTTATGGAGCGGATTAACCAGGGACTAAGTTCTCAAAGACTTCATGAGCAGCAGTACATGGATGAGTGGTATCAACAGCTTCTATCCCATCTGCCCCGTGAGTCTGAGATTCAGTCCTAGTTTCCTGATGCAGGTTTCATGTAACCATATATACAGTAATTCTGTACTTGACCACACAATCTATGCCATGTTTGAACAGCCAGCTATTTAGAATTACATTTGTGTACATACAGTAGAGAGTTTCATCACTTAATCAAAAAAGACATTTAAATTGTTTGATAATACCAAAGAGAAGTAGAATTCGTATGTTAACATTCACTTTATACATTCTCACTTCAGGGCAGCTGAAGTGATCACGTACACTTTGATACACCAGAGGCTTATTTTTGTACCCATGAAGGCAGCTACCACCATGTTACACTTCAGAATGCAGAAAGAGCTCCAACTGGAGAAAGCTTGTTCATTTGCCTGTACTCCATAGCAATGTATGTTCATTTAAGTTTGTCATATTTATAGTTATGGCTTGTATGAAGTATAAAATAAAATGAGTTTTCCATTAATTTATTAGACATGCAGTTCTGCCTGTTTGCTTCCACCTTCGAAGTGTGATTTACCTGCCAAGTCCAGGGGTCACCAAAGGAAGAAGGCTGTAGCAAGAGCTTTAAATGTTGCAGAAGTGTGGTGTAAAAGTAAGGGTATGGTGGGTTCTACACCCTTTCGTACTTTCTGATCAATGGTTTTACCCTGCTGGGAGCTGAACCCAATCAGGACATATGCGAGGCAGCGCACAAAACTATTTTTATATCCTGCTGAACATAAAATGAATTCATTGCCCAAGTGCAGGGAGTTTGGGTTTCCAGTTAGAACTGATGAGATGAGAACTGGCAAGATGAGAAGAAATTTGATAGCAAAAGAGGTTAAAAAACCCAAACAAACAAAAACCAACCAAACAAAACACCCCCAAATACCCAAACAACTCAGGAAAGCGTAATAGGGGTTGACTGGCAAGTCTGCAAAAATACGATATTCAACCAAATACCTCTGCTAATTTTTCTAACTGTATGCAGCACAGACAACAGCTTAACTACGAAAGTTTAAGTAAAAACATATACAGTGTGGCACTTCTGAACTGCTTTTCATCTCGTATTTAATACTGTCAATTCCAGCTTTTCCCCAAGTATCAGTCACATCAGAAGTTGGAACCACTGACTTCCTTCCTAAGCATTTATTGGGCTGGGAAAGGCTACCAAAGGCAGAGTTCAGCCTTCAGGTCTTTGGAAGATGTCAATGTATAAATATTTATAGCTGGGGTAAGCTGTAATAGCTTTAATATGTTGAATCTAACTTTTATGAAAACAGGTTTCTTTACCTCCAATTCTGCATGGCCTTACAGCAAATTTCAGCAGCATTAAGTCCAGAGGTGTTAGGTAACAGAATATCTTCCTCATTTCTGCGTGCTAAAGGATTTTGGAAAACTTGACTAAAGCTCTGGTCTCACACAGTTCAGAATAAAAAGTGAATCACGGATGCAGGGATTCAGGAAGCTGGAAGGAGGTAACAGTTGTCCACATACTGCAAAGGATTTCTAATACCAGAGTGACACCAGGCTGCAATCTTTGACCGGAAGTGGATATTTAAAGACTAAACTTGCTGTGGGAGAAGATTCGGTTCTTAGCACTTGAGATAGACTTAGCTTGCACAGACTCAAAGTGTGGAAAACAAAAATGTTTACTGTAGTGTGAAGAATTTTACATTGACTTTGAGAATAGGTACACAAGCTGTGGCAGGGACGAAATACAACAGGACTGCAAAAACATAGAATAGAAAATACTTTGGGCAATGCTAAAATTCCCATCAAATTAACAATATAAACTGACATCTTAGATAAAACGGTGCTTTCAGAAATGCTTAGCCACCAAAACTGAAGAGTCCTAGGATTTTTACTACCACTTATTAGCATAATTACCAGACACTACTACTGCCTAACAGCTGCTGGCAAAACATGCCTGTGCCCTTTCTAGTTTTATCAAACACTTTCTCTAGGGCATACTAAAATCCCAAGTCCCTTTAACAGTTATAAAACCCCACACAGTACAACCTACAGAGAAACTTAAGAACACATTGTCAATCTACACTGGCAATTCCTTTTCTTCATGCACATTTCAAGGGCGAATCCCTTGATCGTAACTGTCCTGAAAACATCTATGACTTCCATTTTTGAGAAAAAAGACACTTAAAGTGCTGAAAAATAATACTTCACTTCTCAGGGGAGGGGAAGGGCAAGGGGCCAATCAACTCCTTTTGGTCACTGGAATCGCCCTCAGAGTCCAAGCCAGACTTGGGAAGGTGGCTAGGAAGGGCCTACCACTGCTGAGTGTTACCATCCCCTTTCTGTCTGTCTGTCTTTTAACACCAGTTTTTATAGGTGTGACTCATCTTTATCCTTTCTGTGAGCACCAAGGGAAGAGTGAAGGCTTTTAGACCCCACACATGCAACAGCTTTCCTGTACACAAAATATTTCTACAGTTTCAGCATAATACAGACAAATACAGATGTTTAAAGAATATGCCACTTATACTCAAGAGATCCACTGTATCTAAAGAGCATTTCATTCTACAAAACTGAAGCCAAACCGCTCTCTGCAAATGTCTGGCTTGAATTTCAGACCCCCTATTGGCATGAATTTACATCGGAGCATTCCTAGTTATTGCTTCAGCCAGGCTGCTACAAAACAATTTACAAAGTCTGTGAAATATGAGAACAGCTTAAACATTTGATAACTTGTCCGGCCTACAAGGGATTTACTGAATAAAAACTTCAGCCCTCCACATCAATTAGACTTCTTAGTGCAGTTTTAAATTCTTAGAGTAAACGCTTAAGATTTGGCATATATTATTGGCACGATGTTCTTCAAACACTTAGAAGTTCATGTATAAATATTTATACTCCCCTTAATCAGGACGGGGCACAAGAAGGACTCAGCCAATCTGGGCAGCTTTTCTGCCTGCGCATATTCCCTCTTTGATTTTCATGCACTGAAGGGAGAGCTGCTTCATTCGGTTATCCAAAGCCAGCCCCTCAGTGGAGCTGCTCCTGTTGCTGCTCCTATTCTTGTTCACTCTGTCGCTTGTCTTGTTCTCAGCCCCTTCTGCCCTATCCCCTGCAAAGAAAGGATTAAACTAGATGTTAAAGCCGGATTTCATTCTGCAACTTAAGCTTCAAGCGGGTGCCTCTGCAGCTTCCTTTGCCAAAGCGCGCAAAAAAAATACAGGAGCAGGAGCAAGATGCTTTAATGAAACCGAAGTTGGCCTTCCAAGCCATGCTCATCTTGTGCACTGCATCAGCAAATTACAGTGTAAACAGCCTTAGGTTGGAGTACACAAGAGCGGTGGTAATCCTCTAGTCTGAATTTGTCAGCAAGGGCTGGCAGAGCCTGCAAGAGGTTCCTTTTGGCACATTATTTCTTTTTTTTTTTTCCTGGAAAGCAGGATTTTCAGCAAGCAGGACAGTAATTTAAAAAAAAAAATTAAACTCAGATTTTCTTTAAAATAAACATACCATCAGAATCCCACTGATCACTCATTTCATGAGAAACCTCGAACCCCTCACTGAGACACAACTGGGAAACCTTCCCAGCCAGGAGAAGAATAATTAAAACATTTTAGATGTCATCGTTAACTGTGGGACGCAGGGCCTTCAAGAACTGCCTTCCCCAAGGAAGCGGCCAGCGGGTCAGAGCTCAGTGAGCTGGCGATAAGCCTAGGGGAGCTGAGAAGGTTTTCCTGCTCCCTTTATAAAGCTGAAAAACATTGGCCCAGGGCGTATCCAGCTGTGCGTACCTCTTTCAGCTTCACACTCGGGGGAGGATGCCCCGCTGCATTCACTTCGGGGGCCGAGGACAGGAAAGATCATCCCGAACTCAGAGAGGGATACAGGGCTGGGCAGATCCAGCCTTCCAGGTCGCGTCGTGGGAGGAAACTGAGTGGGCACCTCACAGGGACTCGTAGGACCAGAGCTGAAGCTGGAGACCGACTGAGTTTCTGAATCTTCTTCGGATACAAAGCTACTGCCGTTGTCGTCCTCAAACGCTTCCGAAGCCACTGCAATGTTCAAAGAATATTCCAGTTAGCAAACCTACCCCCCTCCTGCACCTTCCCAGGCAAAGGCAGTTTCTTAGGTTTGGATCTTCTGCACACACACGCACTGCTAACCCACGGGCTGCCTCTTCTCGTACTCTGCCCCCTTTGCAAAACCTGGCATTTCGTACGTGGATCACAAAGGCCTGATTCTGCTTTGAGGAACAGCACACCTGCCAGCCATGCCATGCAAGACCAGCTCTACACTAGCTACTGCTCCTCATGCCAAGATGCTCTTGGATTTTTACTGTCCCTGCTGCCCACTCCCCGGCCAGCCTTGTGCATTTGTGGCCTTTGGTACAAAACTTAGGCCAGAGCCTAGTCCCCTGTCCCACCTCAGCCGGCACCATCTTGATCCCAGTGCAGACTCCTGGTTATTTAAGGCACTAATTAGAAAGACATAGCTCCAGGAGCAGACAGCTTCCACCTCATCTTCCCAGTTTTGCAGCTGAAATCCAGCATGAACTCCCAAGATCTCTTTTTGGATGAGGATCACCAAGCAACACTAAATTAAAAAAAGCCCCACCCACATATATCATTTTCCTTGCTCGTGTTTGCTCAGATCTGAATTTTAATTAAAGCAAAGCAACTCCAAACTGTCTGGCCAGATTAAGCTGCAGGCTCTTTGTTAGCAACAGGAGGAGGAATCCATTAAAGAAGGTTCCATTTTGTGTAACATAGGTGTGTAGATTTTGCTAAAATTCAACATTTTTCAATCTTGGCTCACTGCAGAACGGGGACCTATGAACCAAAGACTTCTGCACACAAGTAGCCCCACTGGGATCAGAAGGTTTTTTACGTGCATCAGCCTTGACACAACAAAAGTGTGTGCCAGAATCACACTGGTCTGAAGAAGTCCCACAAATAGCAAGACATTTACAGTGACCTGAGGTTATCTTCAATTACGCCTCCTTGCGATTCCTGCTATTGTTAGAGAGGCTCAGAACACCTTGAAAGAGCAGCTGGAGCAAAGCAGCAGCGTTAACGAAATGGCTCAAAGGAGAAGTTTCAAAGTAGTTCTTCTGTTACCCTGGCAGCCTGGGGCTCACATGCACCACTTGAACACAAAGGGTGCCAACAGAGGCAGCTACCGTCATGGTCATTGCAGAGATGTTCAGCCTCTTTCTGCTATATTTGCAGATTGCAGAACTGTACTTACACATTGCAGAATTGACCTAAAAGGCTTCAAACATAAAATGGATAACAGCATTATCCACCTTCTTGAGCCCCCTCCAGGGCACTTTGTGTTCAGAGACAGTTTGTTGTGGTTTGGGTTTTGTTGTTTTGTTTTTAATTATGTCAAATCCAAGACTGCAGAGTGGTCTTTCTTCTCACTTGCTGTGTTTTATCAATATATCGTGAGCAATACAGATAACTTTGCAGGGGGTGAAAGCAAAGAAAGGTTGGGCAAAAAAGATGTTTCCAATTACACGAGTCCTGTACTTCGCAAGGAGCACTGACACCAGCCACTCTACAAGAAGCACAACTTACACTGTAGCTTACTTATCACCATTTAAACTTACCGTAACACACAGGAGCATCTGCTAGGACCAAGAAACTCTTGCTGATGATGAGGTGTTTTATTCAAGTCCAGCAGACAGAAATCAAGATATAAAAGGGCCTCGGTGGAAACCCCCCACATGTTACAATGCATGAGAGCTTAACCCGTCGAGGCTATTTTGGTTATTACATCTGGCAGGCTGCTAGTCCTGCCCTGTCGTAACACAGCTCTGCATTGGCACTAGACACAACCTGGAGTGCTTCCACCTATGTCAGACTGTGCAATTCAAAGTGAGGGATGAGCCCGTGCTGCCAGTCCTTGCCTGCAGCCTCAGCAGCATCCAGGAGGGCCAGCAACTGGTTGCTCCGAATTAACTTTCCTGGCTCTTTCTGCCCCTCCATACCAGGCCCCTGAACTCCTTCAGCACAAGAAAACCCTCGGACTCAGTTATACCTAAGGCTCTTGGGAGGCCTTCTGCGCACAGAGGGGGGGACTTGTGGGTATCCAAAGAGGCAATCCCTGCCTAACTCAGAAAGGCTCAACCTCGGGACTTCAGGGTGGCAGAAGATACGCCGCCATACCAAAACCCCATTGCATCAGCTGGCTGAGACACCACACCTGCTTGCTGTGGCAACTCAGGTCCCAGCTGCACAGTACTGAGAGAGAGCTCCAGCACATCGTGGGAAAACTCCTGCCACTGCAGAGGACGGAGGCCAGCCCAGGGCTGCCTCCCAGCTCCCACAGCACAGATGGGCTGTACCACGGACCTACAAGGCCTCTGCGCCGCTACGCACCAGCGTCTATGACAGGGACTGCACGTTCAGCCTTTAGGCACCAGGGTTATGTAATTCTGAACTACTGCAATCCTGACCTAGGCTTTTCCCTGCAGAAATGGAGCCGAAATACAAATTAAACTGGGATTTGTGGGACTGGACAGCAAAAAAAGACTTTCTACATCAAGAAGGGGAGAAAAGTGTCCAGGAGGGAGGAAAAAGTAGGCCATGTGCAATGTCCATCTGTCCACTTTCAACCAGAGCCAGGACAAAAGCAAACTCGCAATACAACAGACTGTTCCAGTGTTTGCAACCCAAGGTCCCCGTGTGCCACCAGAAAGCAGAGGTTACCTAGGCTTGGAGCTTGCTCAGTGTTGCTGCTGTCACCCAAGAGAAACATCTCTCATACAGAGCCTCTCATTAGCATATTGCTGCTTCTTCGCTTCCCCTGTTCACAGGCACATGTGCTCTGCTGGAATCACATATTGGCAAAAGATCCTGTAGTGCAAAGGAGCTTACCCTCACACCCCTTCTGTGTGAGCGTCACGCCTTTCTGTACTACTGTAGCCGCAACTTTAGTCCCTCTGCCACAGGCCCAGCACTGCAAGACAAGCGCTTGATCCAAAAGGTCTGCTTCTGAACAGCACTGCTGCCTCAGCAACCTGGCTGAATGATCTGCAACAGCCTGCGACCACCCCAGGCAAGTCACCGACAGCAGCATCACTGGCTTAAAAATTAGAAGCACGCTTTGAAGTGCATTAATTTTGTTCCTTTCATACAGCAATGTACAAAAAACAACAGTGATGCTAAGGGAACAGTGGATGCACTTCAACTCATATCCCTTCCCCTTGAAAACTGGCTATTAAAGAACACAATCAACTCCTGTAATAACGAGACGTGTAACAAGTTAGCCACAGTCCCACAACAGACAACGTATTTCAAACTGCAGAATACGCAGAGCAGCCTTCATCTCAGCATTTCTTATGATGCCTATGGGATATTCCCAGGCATGGGAGCACTTTGTACTCACTTGAGATGGTGTCTGACTCTGGTTTACTTGCTGACAGGTCTTCCACAGAGGTATTGCTCCCTTCAGCACCCACGCCACATCCTCGGGGCCCCATGGCAGTGGACCGTCTCCTCTCGTGAATCTCATCTGAGATCATCTCCAGGTTTTTCAAGGCAGTCTTATACTCTCCCTTTGCCAGGGCCAGTTTTGCCTGCAGATCATCCACTGTTTTCTTCAGTTGCTAACAAGGAAGGCAGGTATTAGCTGTGCTTTCATTATGAACGACGCACAGTATGCAGTTCTCTGTTATGTGTCCACGTGACTTGGCTCTGCATGGGGCAAGCTAGCAGAAACCAGGGTTGATATCTAAGTGATGGGAGAGTTCGTAATTCAAGAGCACCCCAGCGCAAGCAGTGGCACTTGTGAAGGAGACAGCAGCAAGGCAAACCACAGGAGCCAGGGGCTGGGACTGCCTCCGGAGTGTGGTAATGGCCCCTGACTAAGCATAGGGCAGGGGTCCCCCCATTAACATGCAGGATCTCTCATTAACGTGAACGCAGTTCTCAACAGTATGTCGCTGCTTATCCCTCAACCACCCCTAAGGGTGTGCTGGCAGCCCCTGCCTGCAGGGCACAGCATGGCTGTGGGTTGTCCCTAAAGGAGCTAAGCCTCACTCTCCTCTGAGCAGCAAACCCATCACTTCATGGTCACTAAACCTGCAAACCAGAAAGGAGCAAGCCTCAAACCCTGACAACTCTAATACAGCAGTTTCCATGTCCCCAGGCACAAACCCCACTCTATAGTAAGTGCAAAGGTGTTGTACACCCTGTCTCCCAAAGGTAAAACACTGCTTGTGCATCTGTAGCTGTCTCAACTCTGTTCTATATTGTACCTTAAAAGCAATCTGTTCTGTCTTTTGTATTGTATTTTACACAATCACCCTGCTTCAGGAGGGGACTGAGCAGCTGTCATGGAGAAGCAAAAGGCCCCCAAACAGTGGGCCTTTGCCCATGGAGAAAAGGGGATGTCTCAAAAGATGCCTCTAGCCAGAAGGGATTATTGGGCTGGCACCCAGCCCAGAATGGGTGAGGGCTCAGCTCCATGCAGCAGCAGCTCACCATGGCTACGCAGGCAGGCAAGACAGAGGAGCAGAGGGCAGCCCAAGCTTGGGTCCTGGCAAGGAGAAGGTGCGCACCAGAGTCTCCGAGGCTTACAAAGAGCTGTTGCATCTCAGGCAGCCCAGGGAAGGACTCACAGAAAAGGTGTGGGACATACCTTGCATCCCAGGCAAGGAATGGGAATCTTCTAGCTAGGCTCCTGCTGACCTAGCACCCCGCTGGAGCCTTCCTGCACCCGTGGCCAACAGTGCAAGGCAACGTGCTCTACTTAGACCCTGTGCACATCCTACACACCTACAGCACCAGCCACCACCCTTCAATTCAGAGGAGCCAGGCTCCCAGTTTTGGGGGGGCCACATGCAGCAAAAGTCACTCACTCAAATAGACAGTGATTCTTGTATTTGGATTTTTAGTGTGACTTTGCTCTCCCACCCCTGGCAGCTCCAAGACTAAGGGCTGTAATAGCAGGGATTACCATCCCATGCATAACTGCTGTGCCCACCCCGGGGCCACTATGCCCTGCAAGGCGTGCACTGTGCCCAGGCACTGGCTAGACATCATTGCACCACACAGAGTGCAGTGCAGAGATGCCAAAAAAATCCCTGGCAGCCTAACCCAGCCAAACCCCAAATCCCACTTCTGCCAAACCCAAAATCAGAAATTCACATCTGTGTGATGTTTGAGTACTACAAGCAGGTTACTTGTTCTGTTAATTGACCCAACGAGTGAACAGAAAAGAGCACCCCAAACACAGTTAAACAGTCTGATGCATAAAACATTGCGGGGGGCAGGGACACACCAAACCAACCCCAGAGACTTCAAACTACAAGAAGTAAAGATGGTCAAACCATATTTGTTCAGTTCTGGCAGTAAGCAGCAGGGTTTGAACACTCTTATTTCACACAAGGCAACAAAGCCTCTCAGTGTTTTGTCTTTAAAATGTGCTTAGTAAATTGCTCAAGAGGTTTTGAATTGAATTGGTTTCGTACAGAAACGCAACACAGTTGTCGGAGCACTTTAGATGTCATTTCAATATTTACCGTAAGCAATAAAGAGTTTCAGATGGATCTGAATTATATACGTACCTCTAGTTGAACATAGTACTTTGCCTTGAGTTCAAAATAAGGTCTGTGGAAAAACAAAGAACAATTGTTTACAATCACTGGGACTGAATATAGAGTACTGGAGTGGGAGTTGCTCCCTTTGTAGCATTAACATAAATAGCATTAGCTATTTTATGTTTCACTGTAATCCCGAGAGACGACTATCTAGATGATACAACACCTACATGTGCTCTCAGTGTCTCTCTTTTCCCCTCTAATATATCTATTTCTCATGGGTCTTTTGACCTAAACACAAATTGCAAAATTCCAGGTTTTGGAGTTGACAGCATAATTCCTTCAGGCCTCGATTCTGCAAGATATTTAAATGCAATGTCCAGCTTCAGGTGTAGGTATCCTCTCTGTATCCATCTAATTTTTGAGCCCGCAGCACATTTAAATTCCCCACAGAAGGTGCACTTTAGACTTCCCCATGTTCCGATGGGGGGTTGGAGGGGCAGTTCTTAGGTTTTTCAGTGAAAGAGAGGGGACAAAGGGAGGTCAGAGCACCACATGCAAGGGCACAGCCCTTCCTGCCAGTGGCCCACCAGGCGCTTCCCTCCCACTGAACGGCTCTCTGACAGTTTGCTTGGACACGGAGGACAGCGCCACACCCCGTCTGTTTCCCACTACAGATGACAAAACTTGCTTATAAGGTTGCCGGAGGACAGGGGCACAAGAGGTGCAGTACGAAGCCTAGAAACCACATCCCAGCTTCGAAGTTTTGCAGCCCACAAGCCAATATCATCTGATGTAACACTAGGCAGCAAAAAAAGCCCTGATGTTTTAGCCGGCCTCACTACCCTCCTCACCTCTCAGAAGCTCTCCTGGAAAGTATGGGAGAGATAAACAATCAGATATCGTTTTAGATGAAATAGAATGTTAACTACCCTTATCATATTTCTACCCTGACAGCAAGCCTCTTCTGAACAGAAGTCCTACTGCAGCTATATTTTGGACTGTGCACCAGAACTCAGGAGTGTAAAATTGTGGCTTTCTGATCCTATACGCTTTGAAGGGTTGAATTCACTACACAGTCATGCACAAAATAACCGAGTCGCTTTTCCCTAAGACTAGGTTATCTCACAGCTTCCATGTTTTTAATCAACTCCCCTATCATCACTAGGAGCACACAGCCAAGTCTGTGATGTTTCCAGTGACACTGATCCAGTCAAACTGCACCTCTGCCTTCCCTCCCTAGGACATAACCCTGCCAAAGTCTACACAGATGGACCTGCCAGGCATGGTAAAACATTACACTTGGGAGTCTGGATCCAACAGTTAAAGGACTCCTACAGCCGTACCCCAAAGCAATGGGAAGGCAGAGACACTGACAAAACAGTGTTGCAGGGAAACGTGCAGGGAGAACAGTGAAGCCCACTCACCTCAAATGACCTGATTCTCTCCCTTCCTTATCCTGGTGCCAACTGGGAGGGAACAACCAAGCTTGAATCCTAACTTCCCATCAGCTTCCACAAGCCTGGGGGAAAAGTCCCCTTTCTATCAGCAAACAAGCACACGTGCGCTTGTGTGGTGTGAAAAAAATAAAATATATATATATATATATGCATGTATATGTGTGTGTGTATATACATATGTTTGTATACACAAATACATATACATGTACATATGAGCAGGCATGTTTACAGGTAACAGACAAGTAAGATGCCACCTACGCCAGGAAAACGATACCAACAGCCTGACATGTAGGACCTCAAACATAAGCACTCTTCCTCACTCATCACTAACACACAGCCAGGCATCTGATGCCAGCAGAAAGCAATGCACTGGCAGGGTAGGGACTTGAATCTCCTCGGGTCACTTTGTTCTCTTACATCCATGACTAACTATTGAAGCTTGGTCCATGACACAGCAGGGTTGGCGAATTGTTCACTGATGCAATCGGCATACTACATCATCAGTTGTCTAAGTCCATGACATTGCATAGTCAAGCAAAGTACTTTAAGTAGACGACAGGAAGAGTGAAAGGCACTTTGCCCAAATCACCGGAGCAGAAAGTGACTTCCAAAAACCAGCTAACACAGACAAGTTCATTATCCTACAGCTCGGAGGCACTGAGCCAGAAGATCTGGCGACTGTTAAGAACATGCAGCCGTATGCACATTCATAGCTTACAAGCAAGTAAGCACCCAGAAACAAAATTAAAAGCAAAACCAAAACAAAACAATCCAATAATCATCCACTCATCAACTTTACACAGCAAATCATCTAAACGACTTTCCTCCAGGCTGTCCCAGTCTTACTTTCAAATAGTAATGCTTTAAGCATCTTAATCCAGACTGAAGTGAGGAGCAAATGCAAATCGTTTTTTGCATGGAAAAGAGCAACTCATTCAGCATGTCTACCCATGAGTTTATGGAGAGACAGTATGGACAACACAGACCTGAAATGCCCAGGAGTTACAGCCAACCCTTCCGCACCACCCAGGAGAAGCACAGAGCGGTTCGCTGGTGTTAAATCCTTCCTGAAAAGCAGCTAGTAGCCCGTTACACCCTACAATACAAGCAGCCACAAATTCAGCAGCCTCATGTCCCAGTTTTAGGTAGCCACTTGACAGCACTGGTATTTTCAGCTCAGTTTCAATTTTCCCTATGTGAAAATTGCAATGTTGAGAGACGACTGACCTTTCCAACATCCCTATGTAGTATGACTTCAAATACATCTACGATAAGCCTGCTTGTGCCATCAGGCATCTTCCACTTTAATACTAGGTTAGAATTGGCATTTCTGTACACCCCTTATTAAAGGATCTCCAAAACACCCTACCTAGGTGGTTTATGCTGCCGTCAGCCCTGCTGTGAGACAAAGGAATACAGTGGGATCCTTCCACACAAGTGAAAACCAGCTTGTCCTGAGGAGAATAACACAAGGCAACACCCCCATGAGGGTAGTTTCAGCAAGGAAATGAAGACGCAGAAGGCAAATCACATGAGAGGCAGCTGGGGCATCAGGCTCAGCCCCATCGTTGCTATAAAAAGGTATGTAGGACCCCACTGACAACTTATCAGGTCTTTATTTTAAATCTTATTGTAAGGAAGGAACTCCTAGCAGCCAGACCATTTCTCAGATATTGCTCTTATCCAGAGGAATCTGTCATTTAGTGATCTGATGATGTTTTTCACAGTCCCTGTGCAGTGCTAGACAAACAGCATGCAACTCATTCTAGGAAGCCACGCTACTACACTGTTTCAGCACACATGCTTGAATCTTCCTTGAAAAGTGCTAATCCTTTCTTGAATCGAGCAAACAACTATCAAAATAGATTTTTAGTTGACCGATTTCACCAAAAAGTCATTTTTAGATAGAGGGATTAAAAGCTAAATACAGCAAGCAGATTGTTTAGACAAGCTACAGTCTGGAAATACAAAGAAAACAACTGCAAAATATAAAGAGGATTAAGAATTGGTTGTAAACAGGGCAAAAATTTTAAACAGGTTCTGAGCAAAAAGCTGTTTCACTTCTCTGCAACAGAGCAAAACTGCACATCAAATGCAGACACATTTATTAATGACGCTTGCTGCTTAGCTATGCTCTCTGAAGTGCGTTTCCTTCCCCAAGAACAGCTCTCGCTTTGCTATGGCAGCATTAGGAAGTAAACAAGTCTGATGTACAGCATGCTACACTGATGCAGTCTCACACCTTTCAGGTTTCTGTCACTTGCTTTGTTGCTCTCCTAACTAAAAATAAGAACTAAACTGCAAACAATCCTAAGCTGCAAAAATCTAAGCACAGAGCTCTGCAGCTCTGTAGGTGGCATCTATATAAGTCCCATGAGCCCGTTTCTTGAGTCACATGCCACCAAAGGGTTCAATGCACTAGAACAAGACCAAGAATATGCCCAGAAAAGGTTTCTTATGCTGCTTAGTTCACCAGTCTATCAAGTCAGATGCTTCAAAAGACACTCAGAAGGACAACAAATGCAAGGACAAATGCCAATACCAATTGTGCTGTGAGGCTGTTGCGTGCAGACAGAAGCCCAAAGGGAGAGGTTCAAAGGGCAACACACTTTCACAAGTTTCAAAAAAACCCACAGAATCGGTATTTCCCCCAAACTGATTTCACCACTAAACTCATCTCCAAACGTAAAACGTACTTTGATTTATTGATGGCTCTTTTCAGCTTCTTCTCCAGTTGTTTCATCCTTCCCATGGCAGCATTGTATTTGGCTGCAGTCTCCTTGTGAACCAACTCACTTCTTGTTTTGGTCTGTTCTGCCTCCATGACCTTCAAGAGGGAAAAAACAGGTTGAGTGGCAAGACACAATGATCACTTTCTTATCATTTTAATTAACAGCATCTTCATAATCTCGCCAATCAGTTCATGTCAGGAAAGTGAGGGCACAGAAAAAAATTACTTTCAATGAACCTACTTAAAAGTCTTTCCTGAAAGGAGCAGCAGTATATCAGATTTGCAAACACTCTGTTAATTATGACAGAGGTGTTGCAGCTTTTTGCACAGTATCTCTTATGGGAAGTTCAGAGCAGCCTCAAATTTGGGGATCATCCATTTTTTAACCCAGTCAAATACTCAGGAGCAGAGCAGCACTAGCAGAAGTCACCCAGTCACATTTAACAGTGCTGTTTCTGATCCCTCCTGCTTCTCTCAAGGAAGCCTGCCTTTCCCAGCAGGGAGCCAGCAGGCTGCTCAGCCCCCAGCTACAGTCCCACCACTCTGGAAAGGGCTGAAAACCAACCACAGCAGTGAGAGGACTGAAATGGAGGTCAGCCTGAATCACCAGTCACAAGAAAACAGCGTGTCCAATGACTGCCTGTTTGCAGAAGGCCAGGAAGCTGGCTTTTCTCTTAAAACAGCTGACCAGCCTCAAATCACGGTTTCAACACTGAAAATGCACAGAGAGTCAAGCCCTGAGCTGACACCCCTATCATGCAGATTGGGGGAAGCTATGCTGATGACCAGCCCACTATCCGGCCAGGCAGATGCTTAACGCGCACCAGTCCCAGGCCCAGCATGTCAGCCACACTCCACGGCCAGCCCAGGCCTTCCCCAGCCACTCGGGCTGCACCCCTGCACACAAGCTAGCAAATTCTTCAAGCAATCATTTCTTCAAAACTTTATAAACAAGCACTCACTGCTGTGGCATTCTGCAGCAATTAGGAGACTACAAAAACAACAGGAAAAGTAAATGTCCCTCCATTAGCTGCTCTGCTAGTATCCCATAGTCAGCTTTGCCAGTAATTCTATCCAGGGTACTTTTATTGTGCAAATTTGAGATGTCATAGGTGTAAGTCAGAAAACTTGTTTTCTTTAATGCACTAGCAGTCAAGATCCAGACAGGGAGGTAACTGATTTGTTTAAAGTAAGAAAAGTGGTGACAATTCTCCATTGGTCTGGCAATGAGGAGAAAGGAGGCAGTTTTCAGGCTCCCTCTCTTGCAGCCACGAAGGTATCCATACAAAAAATGGCAGGACTTGATTTTTTCCAGTACTGGATTTCAAAATGTCTCCGCTGTGAAACCAACTACTCCACAACTTCAAGCAAATTTGCTCCAACTGGCTCCCATCACCAGAACGTACATCTGAGCTCTCAGATCCAGAAAGAGAGAGAATATTCAAGATACCTTGATTTTAAAGTAACCTCACCCACAAAACGCTAATTTCTTGAAAGTATCCTAGCCCTCAGGCTGAACTGAACAGCGAAAAGAGCACAGTCAGTTTTGACTTGCTGGGAGTGCTGCTCCTCTCAAAACTGTCATGTTGTCCTTTCTGATGCCTAAATGAAAGCATGAAACTGCTACATGCCAAAGCTGAACTGTATCAGCATCAACTCTTGCTGTCACAACTGGTGGCCACGTTTTTGCTCATCTGCACACCCCATTTATTGTTAAACAAAGAAGTTGCTACAGAACTCTAAACTATGAGAAAGAAAGGTTTCCAAAGGCTCTTTTGATTAGATATAAAATATACTCAACTCCAACACCCTTCAACTATTTATATATAAATAAGGCATCCACTTTTGAAGAAAGGTAAACAAAAAACCAAACCTATCAGATTCATAACAGGCTCTCTCCTGCATCCTGAAAACAAGCTTCAGCCTCTTATCTTGAACAACTGTTCGAAAGCTAGGTTGATGCAATGACTTTCCCTAGTGAAATATGTCAGACAAGGCTGGTTTTAGCGTGGAAGTGCCTTAAATTAAAATGAAGTCTCCAAAGACTGCACAGAAGCTGGTTCGCCTGCTTTGTATTGTGGCAAGGAAACTGCAATTTAAAAAAGCTGGAAGCTACAAAATAATGGAGGGGCTGGAATTTGCCAATGCTCAATTAAATGTCAATCCCTCGCATCCAGTCCTGGGCAAAATTAGCAACAATTTTGATATCTGGGATGAGCCACATGATAAGTAGTAGCAGCATCAGGGTCGTAAAGCAGGTTAGGCGTCCAGTATCATGTTGATTTTGCACATCTTTCATATCACACATCACAGAAATGCTGAACCCTGCAGAACTAGGATTTGAGGATGACAGATCATAAACACCTCAAAATATCTGACAAAATACGGAATTTGCTGCCAGCCATATATACCCACGTTCACTACCCTTTCCAGAAAGAAAAAAAAAAAAAGGTTGTATGCTTCATCCTTTTGAGAAATCAGTGAAGTAAGGAAAACCATCTCCCCTCACTCCCTTGTTTTGCTATGGGCATTCTGTCACTGTGCTCACATTACCCACACAAGTCTGCGGAGAGGCCAGAGACAGCTTGTCCCCTTCCCCCAGGAAAGCAGCTCAAGGTGCACGCTGGAGGCTGAGGACAATACCTGGAAGATTGTGAGGTATCTCTGTGGAGATCCATCACCTGCCAAGATGCATTTAAGCATTTCATTCAGACAAGAAGAAACAAAAAGATCATCCACCCCTCCACAAAAGCCAAACGGTCTTTAAATAGAGAAGCTGTCCATCAGGGCAGGTGGACAGAAACAGACTGCAAACCATGCTGCCGCCTCTACATCTGGGAGGTTCAGTGTAAGACCAGCTAGGGAAACCCCTCACCTTTTAAAAAGGTCTTAGAGGAAGACCGACAAGGCTTGTGTGGGAAAGAAGTACTTTTTATCAGACCTAATAATACAGTTGCGGAAAAAGCAGTCTTATTTGGACTTGTTAACAAGCTTTTGGTCACAGTTACTGAACAAGCTGTTTTGTCTAATAGAAGTCACTGTGCTTCTACCACCAGCCTTGCCTTGTTGATGCTCCTAAACCATCACAGATGCTACAGCATCACTTAGAAAAAGGCAGAGATAAAACTGAGGATGACACGTCTTCAAATTAAGACTGCTCAAGACACACCTCTCCTCCTTACATTGTACCTGCCATTCATACCCTTGGGGCAAGCAGGGGATGATGTACTCTTACACAAAAACATCCAGAGTGGGTGAACTTCTAGGATGCCCACACATTCACTGGACATTTCTGTAGCCCACACTTGTCCTTAATTACTAGATCACCTATTCCAGGCAGAACTCATTCTCCCAGGTGGCACAGGCTATAGCACAGATACAACTACTGGAAAACAAAACAAACAAAAAACCCAACACAGATATCAATCAATTCCTCTTCTCTCCTTCCCTACCCTCTATTTGCAACCCAGATGTCTGGGAAAGGAAGGCTGGCATAGAGTATATATTTTTAGTGAATAAGTCTGTACAAGTAGCTTTGTTCCCCCCAAAAGATTTGCATGATCTGAAGTCAAAAGATGGATTCCAGGCAAAATTTCAGTAATAACAGATGCAAAAGAAAAATTTATCAGTGAAATTAAGCAAAGCTGACCATCTAAGCCAGATAATTACTCTGGACAAATGTTTCTTTCTCAAAAAATTAAATTGATGGCTCTTCTAGGGGAAGAATTAGAAATAAAAGAGGTAAGAGACAATGCAAGATCAGTGAGCCAGGAAGACAGAATCAACAATATAAGGGATTGCGTTTAACCCCTGCATTTCCAGGCTGAAGTGACAGATTAGGGCAGGGAAGGATGTGGATATTTTTGTTGTTTCTTTCACAGACTTTTCTTCTCTCCCTTTTTTCTCCAAGTATTTCTATCTGCAGGAAGTATCTCTTCTCTCTACATCACGAAAGCACCCACGCATTTTACACTGACAGATGGTACTTCACGGTGTAATATCAAAGCGAGCTTCACAAGCCAAATTAAACCAAGAGGGAGCATGCCTCCTCCCTCTTCACTCTCCCCTCATCCCTTCCTTTTTAAAATGTCTCATGATCAAGAGCCAAAACATTTCTTCTCCCTGCCAGAATTTATGAACTGAACATATCTCAGGAAGACTGTAAAAGCAAAACCTTTTTAAGATTGCAGATTGCATTGGCAATTAGCAATTTCTCTTGAAATTCATAAAGGATCTTCCTTTCTGCTCCAGCTTGTCTCAAACTTGAGGTAACACATCTGTCAGCACTTTCCTTTTGTACACATTTATGAATGATTTTCAACAGGAGTATAAATGTGAAGATCTCTCTCCAAAATTCTCCATCCTTTGGCCCTTTTATAGCCCTGCTCTCTGCACCTCAAACTGTGGCATTATGATTCCAGGTACTAGCAAATAGGCAACACACTTCCACTTCCCAAAAACATTTTCTCCAAATTTTAAAGGCAAGCTGCAGTTACCAAAAACCTGGTAAGCCAGTGGCTAACAGTGAACAGTACTTTTCCTCTCCAGGCAGCTTAAGAGCTCATCAAACCTGTCTACATGCAAGCTAGGTGACTCCATTTCCATTATAATCAACAGACAATTCATCTTACAATGAACTTGCCCCTCTGGTCACATGAATTTTTCTCCAGACACCATCAACTTATTGATCAGACCTCCTTTGACTATAATGGAAGTTTAGGCAAGTAACTGGGACATACAAAGTAATGTTCTAGGCACCTGAAACTGATGAGCTAAATCCCAGCCTAAGTGTCTTTACACTTATCTCATATCTGTGGAGAAATGGACATCTAGAAAAAAACCACAGTAGTTTACCCAAAAGTACACATCAAGTTAAGAGTAGAAGCGGGTAAAAAGCAGCTGCCTGACTTGCAGGATCACATCACAGTCCTGTGTTTCGCTGTGGTCAACACATAGCTCAAGCACAGACATTTACAGGGATTAGTTGCATCTTCCCAGGCAGGCAGGCATCCAGCTCCTATTTAGGCACCCAGCTTACTTTGGAAACATAGCTCAAACTGCAAGGTGAAAAAATTGCTGAGTGACAGCCTGTACTCCCTGTACCTATTCATGCTGGTCCTGTCTGCGCCGCAAATAAAAACGTCTTCCACGTGTTACGCTCCCAGCCCACCCAGGATAAGCAAAGTTTCAGTAACTCTCCCATTCCTCATCAATTAAATTATATGATTTTCTATATCAGTGGCTACAAAAGCCTTGTTTACAGTAACCCGTTAGACTGTCACACTAAAAATAGTGTTAATAGCTTTTCAGTCTATGAAGAAATCAAAAAGCAATTACAACATGCAACCCTTATCTCCGTTTCCTCCCAGTGAGGACCTGCAAACAGCATTTCCTGTTTGGTACTCTGGAACCCAAGTCTTTGTCCCCATCCATTGGGTCAAGTGCAAAAGTAACCTGGCAGTATTTCCATACATGCCTGTATAAAAAAAAAAAAAAAAAAA
>VYZW01048959.1:136859-148187 GCA_013401315.1 Balaeniceps rex | reverse complement strand
TGAACAAACGCTTCTCAGCAGCATTGGATAGTACAACATGGAGCAACATCCACAGAGGGCAGCTTGGAAGTTCAGGTTGCACATTAAAAACAATCTTTCCTACCAGGAAGGCAGTGTGACCCTCAGACAGGTTACCCAGAGAGGTTATAAATCTCCATCTCTGGAGGTTTGCAAGACTTGGCAAAGCCACAGTTGATGCAATCCAGCAATGGTGACAGTTCTGCTTTGAGCAGGAGGTTGGATCAGATGACCTCCAGAGGTCCTGTACAACCAGTATTTCTATCAAATACCACCATTTTTTCTTACAGTTTATCAAAAACCAAAGAACATAGTTGCAAAAAAAATTGCAGTGATGCTGAATGTTCTCCTAGATTCTCAGACCCACGCATTTATTTTCTTGAATTATCAGAATAGTGATGTGGTTGGGGGGTGGGGGTTTTGTTTGCCTTTTTTAAGGACCATGACCTTCCTTTCCCCTCTCCCTACAGACTAAAAACTCCAAGCCAAACCAGAACTGAGAGGCAGTAAAAAACAGAAACCCCTTCTTGCTATAGGCCATGTACAGATGCTTATAAACAACTTATAAAATCCAAAGTCTCAGAAGTGATCTGATTTTGGCAGATCTATGAGGCTTTTTGTGAGCTATATATTAATCTGTGATGATTGTTTGCATTACTGACAGAAAATACAGTCTCTCAAGAACCTGAAACACCCTTGTATTCTTTAAGCTGTTTACTGAAAAGCTATAAAATTGTACACAGGTTAAAATTTGCTTTTTCAAAAGCAGATTTGAAGATTTTTATTTGGGTGGAGGAGGCAAAGGGGAAGAGAAGGTGAAAATAAGCCTTGCTAGAGCTTTTTGGAGCACAAACCATTTCCTCCCTGCTGCATAACTCATGAAATGCCTGTGGAATACAATGGCCAGATGTTCCTTAGTCTCTGCTTTTGATTAGGTGTCATGTTCTCGTGCTGGGCTTTTTGGTCCCATCCATGCATCCACCCCTCCTCTTCTAACAGTTTAATTGTTATAGAACTGACCTGACTCCTCGCTCTGTTTTATTTTCTGGTAAACCTGTAGTCTATAAAAAGGCCCAGGAAGTCAGAGTAGACCTACAACATGTAACTCCCTTAAGACAGGATCACAAACCATATTCCAAGAGATAAAAAGTTCAGGGCACAACCAGCAGCTCACTTCATTAGCTACTTCTGTTACCAGCATTCAGTTGGTCTCCTCAAAGACACAATCCCACCTCCCTTCTTTAGGAGCTATAGAAGGAAACGACAAAGGAAATATCTTAACATACAATTTCCTTAAATGCTGTTAAGACCAATCCTGGACTGGACCAAACAATCAGCTGCCAGCCCTCCTCTGTTCTCTGCTGGCTCCCATCTAGGCTGTACACTAGGATCTTGTGAAATGAGGGTAAGAATATCACCTCCGAGCCAATCGTCACCACTGTGCACTCAGTCATTTGAAACCTACTGGACTCCTTGCTGTTTTTAATCGATCTAGCTCCTTGCCTCATAGAAGCAGGGAGGCAATGCTCATTTGGGCACAGAGATTGTATGGGAGATACTACACCAAGCCTTTTGGCCCTCCCTTGTTTTTCATGAGGTTGTTGCGAGATGCTGGTCTGCTTGAAGTTACTCATGCTAATTAACGAGTCTATGGCACCAGAATATGACAAATTGTTCATCTTAATACCATCCAGACACAGCCTTCTTGGGCACTCACTGCCATCTGCTTGTTAGTTGTGCACTTGTTTGTGGCCAAGATTATAAAGCTGCTGCCTTCTGGAAGGAGAATAGGATCATAGGATATGTCCAGGTTTTTCTCTCCAAGGTAAAAGATCTTATTAAGAGAGAAAAATATCAAGATAACCCTCTCTCCCCCAATATGCACCTGCATTCTCAGGGCTCAGGCAGTGACTCAGTAAGTCTAGGTTTTACAGCTGGTTTCTAGGTTTACAGAGGCTCTGCATGCTCATCTGCACCTGGCAGCAGCCTCCTTTGCTGAAATCAAATATAGAAGCAAGAACAAACTCCCACAAATACACACTGCAAGATTTACACAGCCTGCCTTAGTGGATTTTGCTAATTATCCAAGATAATAAATGTTCAGCACATACAGATGCAACAGATACATTCAGTAGAAACACCGGATCGTTGTCTCACCTAATTGCCACCAAAACAGCAAACGTTTGTTCGCAGAAGTTTCCAGAGGGTTGGCAAGGAAATGGCAGGCTGGTTCTGAAAGTACATCTTGTGCATGCATGGGTAGCGACATAAGTAAAGAAAAGGCGCGTGGGTAGGAGTTTCACCTGGGTGATGGGCTGTTCTGGACATGTTCTCCCAGTCCCCAGAAAGCCTCACACCCACCAGCAACTGCCCATCCTCAATAGCAGGGACATGCTCCGGAAGAAAGGCCCAGGCTGACCTTGCACATCTTTGACAGCATGTTCACAGCTACTTTTGAGACAGTCATTTTCTTAAGGGATCTGTTGAAGATAATTAATCTATTAACCCTTCAAAATGTTTCCTCATGGAATTATACATGTCTCCATGGCATGTGTGAATAACAGGCTTGCTTCACATAAAGTAAAAAGTTGGGGGTGGTGTCCTGGACAAATAAAGGGCTTCAAGTCCATTCCTTGAAGGAAAAGATCTAGGTATCAGCAGGAACAGTCAAAATTTCAATTTCACTGCACAGCAATAAAATCCTCCTTTAAGAACAAACCATTAGCACCCTTTACTAAGTGAAAAAAACAAATATCAGAAGCAGACACAGCTAAAAGAGATGGACATTTCTTCCACATCCTGGCAGTAAAATTTATCTTCTAACAGTAGAACTGCAAGTTTGCTGCAATTAAGAGAGACTTTTACAGAAACTGAGTCAATACAGAGCTATTCCCACACATGCTACAGAGAAATTAAGACTCTTCAGATAATCTTTTCCAGCAAGAACAGACAAGAGCTCATAATTCGTACTGTTTTACTAGAAGACATAATGAAACACACCCAGAAGGCAGTAAGCAACATTCATATCAGATTTGTTTTGGCAGCAGCCCCTAGCATGAGCATTTATAATTTCATAATAAAATCCCCCCTATTTAGACCACTGTACACAATAAAGACTGGGGTGGCTGAACAACTTCCCAAAGTTGCAAGGCTTGTGCTGCCTTCAGCAATCATCCCTGAGCAACTACCACACAAAACAGGTACATAGGATATCATCCTGACCTCAAGTCACCCAGGCTCAAATGCCAGCTACTATTTTTAACAGATGATCCTGTCTGTGGCTTACAATCTCTTGAAATAGCCTTTACTAGTGGCCAGAAAAGATTGAGAGGGGAAATGGTAAGAGAGCACAAAGCAAGGCAATCTTTCCTTTAAATTATCTTTTTTTTTCCAAATCCTGTAGATTTGCCTTTTGGCAATAGCTATGCAAAGTGCTACAGCTATGCAAAGGAACCCACAATCTAAATCTCTTGGGTTTTTCCAAATTGAAGAGGATGCAAAGTTATGTTAATCAAATCTTCAGACAACAGCAGAGGAAAAAGGAATTCATCTCTATTTTCACATCCCATCACCCTTTGAGAACTGCTTACACTTTCCTGCCAGTTCCAGCATCTGACAATACATCTGTGGCTAAGCGTAATAGCTAGATCACCTGTATCACTTCTTTCTGCCTAAATCAGCTGGCATCTAACAAAAAACTCCAAAACTTTCCTAGCCTAGCCCTCTCCTTGTTACTCCAAAGAACAGAAGGCATTTCTACATCAACTTACCCCAGTATTCCAATATTTCAGACCTACTTGCCCAACACTTCTAGTATTTCACAACAGAAAAAGGACAAGAAAAAACATTCTTGAAGGGTAGGGAAAATAATTAGGTCATTGCATTGTTGACAGTTACTGGAGAGGAGGTTGAACAGCTAGCTGGCTTTGTATTGCTGCCATCCAGAATAGTTAAGAACTGATGGATGCTTTGTGGGGTGGGAGAAAGCAGGAGAAAGACACCCCAAAAAAGAAGAGTAATTTTTTTCATCTCTTCTAGATAAATTCTTCAAAACACTTAGATGAAAACAATATTTTCTTCTGCTTCTGGAAAGAAAAGCAGAAGAGGGAAGAACCTCTAATTTACAGTGCACAGCTAACAAATCTAAATAATGGAGCCCTCCAAGGCACATCTACTAATGATGAGAAGACCAATTACAGTATTTGCATCAATAGCTTACACAAACTAGTCATCCATCAACAGAATAGTGCTCACATAAAATGAAAGTGTAGGATGTATAAATACCAACACAAAATAACTACATCCGTTCACTGAGGCATAGGAAGCACAGACAGACACAGGAGGTCTAACTTTTAGAGGGGGCATATATATGCACAGAATTTATTGATACAGGTATTTCAACAACCAAGTGGCTAAAAATTAGTTCCTGCTATCCAAAGGTGCCAAGAACATAGTATTTGCAGAGAGTTTTGCTACATATGCCACCTAGTCTGCAGGAAATACAAGTAACAGAGCACTAAATGTGAATCAGGTGAGGATTTTTTTCAGTTCATCTATGAAGTAGCAGCTGTTAGTGTTCCCAAACGCGGGGCAGATTTCCAGCTGCTCAGGATTAAAAGGATAGAAACCTGCCAGTCACACTGACCTACTATCCTGCATTAGCAGGGTTGATGGGAAGACAAACACATTCAGGAGCTTTCCTTCACAGATCAGATCTTTGGCATAACTTTCCAAATCCAACCAGGCAACATCTGTTATCTTCTCAGCCGTTTAAGGACAGCTAGTTTGAGACACTAATATCACACTACTCAACCAGATGACAGAGCCAGAACACAAATGTAAAATTATTTACTTAAACTTTAAGGCTTCAAATAACAGCGCTAATAAATCAGACAGGCAAAATCCAGCTGGTTAACCCAGGTAAGTCTCCCTGAGCTCCCTGCTTCCCAGACATCATCACAACTTTGGCCTGAAGAAAAATGCAACAGAACCATGATGTAAGACTTGAAATACAGTTTTCAGGTTTTAAGCATTCAAGTGGAGCAAACTGAACACATCGAGCACAGGCTCCGTCTGGCAGCAGTGAAACACTGAGCCATACGTACCTGAATGCACGGTAGCGACTCCTACACGCTACTCCCAGGATTTCAATCACAACTGTGCAAACATGACAAGAGAGCACAAGAGGCACTCCATCAAATTTTGAGTGTGGCAAGACATTTTCTTTACTTAACCCGAAGCGCATCCTACTTCAGAAATAAAGTTTACGAAACTCAGCGGGTTCCCTGGGGGAAGTCCAGGAAGTGACTCCTCACCCTCGATAATAGAATTACTGATGCCTGATTCCCTTGCTTGGCTTATTTCCTCTTCAGACGGGTGCCTGGCCCCACAGCCAGCCATGCACCATGTGGAAAGGGAGATGAATATACTGAGAACATCCCTTGGGATCACAGCAATGGGAACTCCACATTTCACAAGAGGACTGATGTCACATCGACATGGTTTCCCCAAGATTTAATGACGTGTTTTGTAATAAAATATGAAAAGAGTTGGTGGGAAGAAGGGGTTCAGGTCTAGAGCAGGTCCACAGGGAGCAGAAAGGGAAAAAGGACACACAAAACTACTTAGGCCATCAGGTACAACATGCAGCCTCCATGCTTCATCCTTTCAGGCACCACTTCTTGCACAGCTCACCTACATTTCATCTCCTTACCATTTCTTTACAGCACTGGGCTTCCCGATTGCCCACATGTCAACTTCCACATCTCCTTTCCCTTCAGAGCACCCCAGCCATCTCTTCCCAGGCAAGGCTTGTGCTGCCTGCCTGCCTGCCTCCCTCCCATGCCTGGCCTGCCCCAGTGTTAACCAAGGCCATCATGTCAGCCTCCACCCCACAGACAAGTTTCTCGACCACCAACAGGTAAGTCCCAGTTCAGGAAGGGAGCTGCTCCCCTGCCTCTAAGTGGCCTCTCCACCCCACCAGCCTAAGTAATCCAAAACCAAATCACAGCCATTTCTGTATGGTCGATTTACACACCTGGGGAGCAAGCTGCTTCTCACACCATTCACCCCACCTTCCTAAACCAGAAATCGTTACCTCCTCTATCCTCACACTACTGTGAGGCTCCCCAGGACCCAACAGGACAGCTGCAAGACAGCACATCAATTAAAAGGGCAAACCATCAGCAGAGGCAAACCACAAATAAGATAACCTATATTGCCAGCCTAGACTGATTATTGCAAACGGCCGGAGGAGCAACGTCCATCCAAAATACCTTCTGCTGACTCCACCACCACAAACATGGGTGGAAATACTCCTAGGAGCCTATGGCAGTTACTGACCTCATGTTGACAGTTGTTGTTCTCATTTGATTAAAGGGACGCTTTTGCACACATTGTTTTCTACTGCTTTCTCCATGTACAAGATGAACAAACTGTAAGAGAGACTGGAATTAACAGTCTATTCGCAGCAGTGCTGCGGAGATGATCATTACTTACCAACAAAAACACAGCATGGAACTATAGCCATGGAAAGCAGTCATGTGTTCTGGGTGTTTGGGTTTTTTCTTAAACAGTTGGAAGGATTTGAATAAGGTTTGTTGAAGTCAATTTTCAAGTTTCTGTATCCTTGCTTTGAAAATGTGAATCCACCAGATAGTTTTTTGGTTTCTAAACAGTTAACCAGAAACACTCCTTCAGCCAGGCAAGGTCAGTTGGTTGTTCCACTGTAAATGTGCCAATAATTTTGCTTTTTACTAGCTCCATGGCAAGTTGCCAAACAGGAATGCAGGTCTGTCACAGTTCGGCTGACATTTAATTTTTGCTTCTCAAGTTTCCTCTCCCTCCACCTTTTTTTGTCAAGATAAGCTTACCAAATAATACGAATCAGTCTTAACTCCTTGTTGTCTTAAACATGGGCATGAAGACTTCAGCTCATAAAAGCAGGATCAAAAAGGAGATTCCTTATGACATAGCTACCTCCAGTATACCAATGGATAACACATCTAGTACCTAGGAACCAGAGGGGAAGCCCTGGATATCCACCACTGTTGGATCTGGACCCAGGAGGTGTCACCCACATTCAATGCTGCCCTCCTGTCCACAGCAGAGCCAGCTGGTGCTGTGATCCAATTAGCTCTCACTCACTGAGAAAATTTGGATGGGAAACTTGGGTGCTGCAGGAAGTAACACTGGCAAGACCACAGTTTCCAGTTCCTAATTAATTTTTAAGGGTGATTGGCAGTTTTGAACCTCCAAGTTATGTGAATTTAAAAAGCTTTTGTCTCCTGAACTTAGAAAGTTACCATCTGTCACATTCCACGCTTGCCACACTAGATTCAGACATCCCAAGCTGAACACCTAGAAACTGAGATGGAACGGCCAATTTGCAAAGTTTCATTCATTTATAGGCATTGCAATCCTGGCTTCTGCAAAGAATGGTATCAGTCTCATCTGCTGAGGAAGAGTCTTCCAACTAGGTAAGCGTGCTTTTATCTGCTTACACCCATCCCACCTTTACCATCAAGTGGCTCAGTTTCTCCTCAGTTCCTGTTCTGCAAGATTACAGCAGCTGCTTTTCATTCTGATTCACTTTGGATATAAGATTCACTGAACCACTTGATGCAGGATTCACCCAACAACTTTCAAATGGCTAAACAACCCAAGACGAGATGTCTTAACTCCCTCTGCATTTAAGGAAGACGTAGGTACCTCAGAAGGCTTTTCAAATGCGCCTACCTCTCACCACTGACTACGGTCAGTGATTAAGGGACCTAAGTTTTGTGAAGACAGGCAGAATGGAGACCCAGGGTCTGAATATCTGAAAGTTCACCCCTAATAATTCTTTACCCTGTCAGCCGATTTCTTCAAACAGATGTGGCAATCCAGTATAAAATATTACATGAAAGAAAGATTATTAGTGAGGTGAGAGGAAGGAGCTCTGCTACAGAAGAAGTTGCAGTAAATGGGACAGGTTAGCTGTCCTTGCTGAACACAATCTACTTGTCCATCAACTGCATCTTCTCCCAGGTATGCCTAGACTTCAGCAGGGAAGAACCATTGTACATACCGATACCAGCCTGTTTTTCGAAGCCTGTTGAGCTAAAAGGGTGCTGCTTAAGAAAGTATGCCGCCAACATGAAAAGAAGAATTAGTTGTAAAGCTGAACCAGGAAGAGTGACCCAAGAGGAAGCAGAACATGCGTACCCTTCAATGTACTGCTCTCTGAACACTTGCTGCAAGTGTCACTGAGAGATGCATATAAATATGACCTAGCATAGATCTTCCATCCATTTTTGCCTGAAGCAAGTTTTCTGACACTCTTTTGTAAAAGCTAAATGAGGTGGAGGGGAGGGCAGGCAGGGAGGGGAATATCAGAAAGCAAAACCATGTCCCTCCCAAATAAGCTCAGTACTAAAGCTGAGCAAAGCATCCACACCTACTCCCAATCTGAGCCAGTACTTCGGACTAAAATGTAACTCCTCACTCTGCAAAAACACTGCTCAGTAATAAGAGCTAACGCTTAATTAAAAGTGGTACTCCCAGGGCTTTTATTCAGGTTAGGGTCACTACAATTGCATGGATTGTTTTATTTGTGTGGGCAGGTGGGAACACATTTTTATCAGATTTGGTTTTTCCCAGCAGAAGTAAAAAGAGAAACGCATGTCCTTCTGTTCAGTTTGTCCCTGGGTTCACAAGTGATGACGTACAGATAACAGTGTTTTAATGGCACCTCTCACCCAATGACCCCAAAGTGCTTTTACTTCCCTTAATGAACTCGGCTTCACAGCAGCTTGACAGCTCCATTATACATGGGAACTAGGAAAGAGACAAAGTAATTTATCTATGCCATGCAGCAGCACAAAATCGGCTCCTACCAGCCCAGTGACTTATGCAATAGACCACACTTGCTTTTGCACAGCATCCTGTCCCAGACCATGCTGTCACTAGGGAGGCAACACACTTCTCAAACTCTATCAACTGCTCAGACACTATTGCGGACACTATTGCGTAGGTGCTTTCCAGCCCCAGCCCTGCAAAATGCTAAGTCAACAGTGGCTTAAGACACTCCTTACCTCAGAGGCTCAAGACCTACACTGTTGTTTACATTATTAATGTTTCCTGGCAACTTCATGCTTCTTCCCCATTATCTTTGGGCAAGAAAAGTCTAATTCTATGATTAGTCAACCAGTCCTCTGCTATATGCCAAGGTTCTTCCATTGAACATGGATTATGGCATAAGTTAAAGAACAACATGAAAAGACAATATGCCAAATGCAAAAGAGTTCTTGCAGCAGAAATACATTAAAATTTGATTAAACAACAAATTTGGGTCAAAATGCTCCAAAACAGTAATGTGTGCCTGCAATCAATACAAAAGGCCCACTGGTAACCAAATGAGGAGTCACAACAAAGTTGTCTTGGCAGAAGTTGCATGAAATCTACAGGAGCAAGAATATTAGCCAGCTCTCACTTCAGTCTTAGCAAAAGCTGAATATTACTGCTTTGGTGCCAACAGACAGCATCCTGATTCCCTGTGCCACCACTTTAGAGGACAAAGCACTCAGATCCTAATGCTAAGGGACCATTATTCTGGTAAAGCAAAGTTTCACCCTGAGATAGGCCAAGCTGAAATTCTCTTGGCATACGTTACACAAGCAAGATGCTACAGGACTCTTGCATGGGAGAATTAATCTGTTTTGAATTCGCCATTTTCTGGCAACAGAGGATTGCACAAGATTGGGATAAGGGTGAGGAGATGAAAGGGCTCAAGGTCCTAAAGCTTCTCCAGGGAAGTACTTAACTCAGGGACCTGTTTTTTTGCTGACCCCACATCAGTGCCCTCATACCATTTTAATGGGTTTTATATTAATAAACAAAACATGTATTTCCAGAAGAGAATCATGCTGGTGCCAAGTGAAAACAAGCTCCTCGGTATGACTAAATACAGCTTGCATCAGCCAACTCACCCTACAACTGAAATCTTAAATGCCAGTAACTCTGGACAACTCCGCATTTCTGCCACACTAGGTGTCATTAATTATGCAGTTCTTTATTCCCAGAAGACTTCAATTTATAGGTCATATTTTTACTGAGAACAACAAACAAGAATTTACACTTCCCTTTCTCTTACAAGCAGAGTCATGCATTTTTCCCTTATTGTTTAATTAAAGCTGTTTCAACCACCAAGAACCTTGTGCCTGTGTTTTCAGAGCAGCCTAATGGCTCTAAAATAACTGTAAAGACAGCAGGTGGAAGACAGTCTTCAGAGGCTAGATGTTTTTATAAATTTGAACAGAAAAATATCAAGCTTGTCCCATGATTTTTCTACAATTTTACAAATCAAAGTATAAAAGAAAGATGTGGGCTGGCACCTAAACATATTAATATTCTGGTACATTCCTCCAGTTTCATATTTCCCTACCCACTCCTTCCCCCCACTTTAATATAGCAAATTTGCTCCCAGTTAAATGGAACTTTTCTAGACTAAAGACTAGAACTCTTTAGGCAGATGCTTTACTGACAATTGGTACTAATCTTTCCAATCTCCTGCTTTCCAGGTAGATTCACTGTCCTTCAACACCAATATTCCTCTTGGCCCTCACATTTTCTATTTCAAGATTTTATTAGACAAAGAGCCAAAGGGAAACCAGAGACCATCTTCCAGTTCCGTCTGCTGAGCAGATACAAAGAGGAGCTCTGTTCCATGACCAGCTCCATAACACAAAATGGAAAAAAGTGAAATGAATAGAAGGGGAATCCCTGCTTTAAAAAAAATAAAATGCTATCATGGAATTAAAAGAAAATTGAGTGTGTAGCAAATAAGCAGATCTGGGATAAATAGCATTTAAACCTAGCTAATGACAGAATGGATTGGGAGAAAAATATGGTTCTCTCTAACAAGCCCAATACTGGAGTAGCAATTCTACAAATCTAAGGACCTTCAGTGGTTTGGGTTTCTTAGTGGTCTTGCAAAGCACCTTTGAACCACCATGACTGAATGGATTTCAGGGATAGAAAAGACATAGCAATAAAAAAATTCCATTTTCAGGACATAATCTGCTGCCAACTCAAGACAGAGGACAAAGTTCACTGTTCTCAGTGCCTGATGTTAAACCTCAAAGTCATCTGATTTTTTTGTACTTTTGAGTATGCATTTCTACCGTTGACTTTTCCAAGTATAACTCTTGAAGTTCTATGCATATTGTGCCTTACATAGCTATATATAGTAATAGAAGTATAAGATAATACTTGAGGTGGGGGTTTGGGGATTTTTTTTTTTTCCTAAATTGCACACACTAATACAATATA
>VYZW01048959.1:74730-127707 GCA_013401315.1 Balaeniceps rex | reverse complement strand
AAAAAAAAGGCCAGCTGACCAACTTAAAACAGAATTCCCCATTTTATCACTTCTGAGAGCAGCAAACACCAGTATTTTCTACATCGTTCAAACACAGACATGTCTGTGGCTACACCAAGAGAGCGTAGTCTCAGAATCCTAGAAGCCTCTACTAAGTTCAGCCCCATAACATTTCCATTGGGTAAAGCAGCATTTTTACTTCCATTTTGCAGATGTAGACCTGAGGCACAGCGAGAACAAAAGCATGGGGTTTAGAAGCATTTAAACACCTACAGCCTTTTTTTCCAGTTAATAGGAGCTGGAGACAGTCAGCAGTCCCATTTAGAGCGACTCGTGCAGAGCTACAGGAAGTCCCGAACAGACTTGCAGTGCTCAGATGCCACAAGGTTACTCTTCCTGCTTATCAGAGAGTACATCAAGTCACAAAAACACGTGTGTCTTTTTCTGAACTTCCTTCAAAGAAATATACCTTCTACTCAAACGCTCTCATTGCTTTTCCAGATTATTCTGGGAAAAGATTCAACAGTGGGAATGAAATGTATGGACCACAAAGTAATGTTACAGGAAGCTTGGCAATCAGCATCTTGTGCTGTAAATAGCCTAACGATACTGCCTATGTTCCCATTAAAGTCAACTATGATCGCATATTGAAAAGATGAAGAAAATAATAATAGAATAGGATAAATATAACTCCATTGTCTGGTTAAAAAAAAAAAAACAACCCACACATCTTTCTTCTAATGAAATATCTTGCAATAGCAGCAACACCGCAAACTAGGAAGGGGTAGCAAGAGGGACCCAGAGCAGCTAGCAGCAGCCAAAATAGCAAATCTTCAAAGGCAAACTCAGCATGGCTCTCCCAGAAGCCCACGTTTTCAGCAGCATTCAAGGATTTTGGAAGTCTTTGAAGCAGAATGATCCCAGTTCTAAACTTCCCCTTCCAAACTCTGGATTTATCCTATAAGGCTGCTTGGCAAAGCTTTCTTTTCTTGTCCAGAGTACAAATGCAGGGAGTTTCTTCTAACCACAAGTGGGTTTTCTGGGGGTTTTTTTGTACTATCTTTCCTCTAGAAAGGTCTTAAGTCCATTTAAAATGCATTTATCAACATGTATATAAATTAAGCCTTGCTTACATCATCTAACTGCATTTGTCCTCAAAATTTAAGCAGATCAAAAGTAATGAAAATCCTTCCGGATTAAAAATTATGCAGTTGCATGATACCGCAAACTGGCTTCAATCCAGTAAGATTTTTGGATGAAAAGTGAAGAGGAAACATTCATGAAAGCATACTGTTGATGATATTTCAAATTAATTCCATCAAACACTGCTTACAGTAAGTACTACAGACAGATCTGCAGTAAACATTTAATGACATAAAGGTAGAAAGCATCATATATTCATTCTCTGGACTACCTGGCACCTAGTATTTCTTAGACTGAGTAAGGTAAGCAACAACATTAAGAGCAAGCTAATGTGGAAACACTGCTCCTTTATTTACAATGATATATCCAGGAGCCTTTCAAGCTCAGCATGTCTCACACAAACAGCAGCTACAAATCTCCAGGCTCTACAAACACTTGAACACATGAATAATTTTAATCAAGCAGTAAAGTCCCATCTTAAGTCATTGGGAATTATTTCATGAGTATGCATTTGCATTATTATTACTATTCTATCTGCTTCATATGTCCTCAGTGCAAGGTTATGACAAGATTAATGAAATCCAGGCAACTATCCATAGCACCATCTTTCAATTTCAGTACCTCAGCATGAAATAAGGAGACTGAAAAGATATATATAATGATTTTTTTAATATATGTACATAAAGAGTCCTGAAGTCCATTTAATTGGTACTGTTGCAGACTAGCATACTGATTTTTAAAGTTTGCTCATAAAATTTAAATTAAGCTAGTGACACTGAACAGTTTTCACAGCTGAAATATAGTTTAATTTTGCATAACAAATAGTACCCCATTCCACTAAGTTTATTTGCCAATAAATTCACAATCTACATGCCACAAGGCACAGAAAACGCAAACAAGTAGGGAGAAGAAAATAGCCACGTGACAAGGCTGCTTTGTTTCCAAAGTTCATAACCCATACAGCGGATACTCCAATACTTTAAAATACTACCAGGAACCATCCCATACTCCAGGTACCCATCTCATGAAAACACACATACAAGGGAAGGGGGGGGGGGGGGAATCAAACACAGACTTTGACATTTTGAAGACACAGAACAGAAACCTATAGATGTACTTTTAGAGTATGTCCATCACTGCAATCTCAGCATGTTTTGATACAGTATTCAAAATATTGTAATGTTATCAAAATTATTTAGGATGTGAAGTAGCATTTTATGCCAGTCTTCCTTTAGCAGCATATTCATCTTACACTTCCACTGGCTTTATCTTCTTTGTTTTGCAGTTAACAAAAGAAAATTTAGACACACAAGTAGGACAGTTTGTTTTGATTTGTTATTAGATCAATAATGTTGAGCCTTCCAGAATAACTACCAAGTAACTGAAGCTCAAATCTGGGGCTTTAGAAACAATTTCTTCAGAACTTTCTATTAGATTTTTAAGTCTCCAAGAAAACCTCTTTTTCCAACAAGGAAATCTTTTCCTTCAACTGTTGTTCATTACTTTCCTTACTCAGAAAGTAATGACAAAAAAGGCAAAACTAACAAGCTAAAAAAAAATAGCCACCAAGGAGGAGATGCTGGCAGGTAATTGTATGGCAAAGACCTCTTAACCAAATAAACTTTCACTGTCTATAATCACAAGAACACAAACCCAGAACAGTGACGTGTAAAAACAGAACTTGTCTAAGTTTAGTTTCAAAACCTAAAAATAGGGTTTGGCAGTGGGGGGTGGGGTTCTCCACACAGGGTTTTTTACACTGTCAGCATCCCTCTACCTCCTCCCTTTCTGTTCCAGCTGCTAGCTCAATTCACACCTTTAAAAAAATCATCACCAGACTCTTGCTGCCAAATTACCATTCAGAATAGCACAATTCAGGAGGGAACCTACTCAAAAACACTGTTCTGTTGCTCACAAAATCCAACATGCACAAAAGGAAAAGGCAAGGATGAATTCTGTACCTCCAGCTCCGTCTCTCTCCGATTGATAGCATCTGTAGATTGATTTAGTTTTTCCAGCTCCCCCTAGAAAGAACAAAAGAAAAGTCAAACACCTATTAAGAAATCAGGGATGAAAAAGCATCTGAGAAGGCTCATTCAGCATCCCCACTGAAAGCTCACAAGGGCCATGGCTTACAAATTCAGTGAAAAGAGGAAACCTTGAGACATTGAGAATAACTTTGCCACTGGTCTTCTATTTTGCTACTTACAAGAAAAATAATCAGAGAAGCTCTATAGTTTTATTTTAAGGAAGTACATTTCCTGTCTGGCTTATTCCTTGCTATTAAAAATAAACATAAGGTACAGTAAGTTCTGTCTTGTTAATCAATATAGTCAGTGTCTGCTACTTTCCACTGAGATACACACACGCCCCCCAGCAATATTAGCATAAAGTTAGTACTATCACAAGAGACATACAGTGAAAGTACAGCATTGATAAGAAACATGTCTTGCAGCATGAGAGGCATTTCACTCTGGATTTTGGCAAACCATTTTAGAACACAACCAGTCAATGTTTACCTAGTCTGCCTTCGTGCTAACATTTTTGGTCTCTTAACAGCAAAAACAAAGGTGTTACATCCCTCAAATAAATATTTACTAGAGGTGGTGTTGGCATGAATGAAGTTACTGTAAAAACAAAGCTCATTCTTAATGACTTTCTTACCACAAAAAGCAACCCTCAGGAGCATACTCCAATAGCCTTCTTTATTCGAGCAACATGTTACTCCATGCGAGATCCTACAATTTCAACAGGAGCATTCTCCAACTCAAACATTATTTAATTTTCAACTGGTGTAACAGAATCCACCTTGAAATGTTTAGCTGTATAAACCAAACACTGTAAATTGATTGGCACTTGAGTGATTTCCCACTAGATTACAAGAATGACTCTGGTTACAATCAGAAAGGAATTAATTGCAACAGTTTCGTTCTCTTATTGTCGGAGGTCAGATTTCATTTCCAGCTCCTAGGATTTGGAAGATAGATATTTGCATATCCATGTTTTCCAAAACAGACACTCATACAGAAATTACCTAATTGCGTTTTACTGTAAGGCTAAGAAGGTTATGACTCTCACAGAGGCAGACATAACAGCCTGTTTTTTCAACCAACCAGAGAACTCAACAAAAACACTGTTTCACCAACAATGTGCAAATCAGGTATGTGGAAACATGTTGCAGGCTGAAGAACCTAAGGCCAAAATTAGATCAATAGGCACCAACAGAGCTCAGCGGCTCAAAATCAGGGCGGTAACAGGCTAGCTTTTGGCTGAGGGCCTCACTCTGTGTAACCATGTTTTGTGAATTTTGCAATTGCTCAGCTTAGCCCTGGAAAAGAAACGCTCACGACGGAGAAAAGAATGACAACTACAGCAAGGAAGGCCCTATGCCAAGGATCCATCCTCTCAGCAATGTACATACATGCTTATATTCACTCATGACAAACGGTCCCAGCAACGCTGGAGGCAAAAGCCACAAATCTGCAGAGAACTAAAAATACATTTCATTTCAGGGCCCACAGCATGCTGAAGTTTGCACCAGGCAAATGGTCAAGAGATGATTTTGGGGAGAAAAGCTTGGGTTTAGAAACCATGCAAGAATGAAAAGCATTTCAGAAGGCATTCACAGAGAGGAAACACCATCTTCCACTAAAGCTCCTTTTTTAAACAAATGGAAAAAAAAAAAAAAAATCTATGTTTTCCCCCATTTACGAATTTCTGAGCATCAGCCCTGTTTCACGAGCAAGGTCACGCTGTCATGGTCAAAAATAAAAAGGGAGGGGGATTTCAGCAGGAGGAGAAGGAAGGACGCCCAACGGAGCCCGGTGCAGAGCGCTGCCCAGCGCCGCGGGGTAACAAAGGGCTGAGGCGCCCCGGGGCCGCTTCCCCCCGCACCCGGCGGGCACCGAGACACCCGGGGCTGCTCTGCGCCGCCGCCCGGCACAGGTATATATATATATATATATGTATGCGTGTGTGTATATGTAAGTATATATATGTATGTAAATACACACTAAAAGCAAGAATACGAAAAAATAAAAGGCAATCATCGTAATAATTATTCTATAAATGACATGCATTTTAAAATAAATTTACAAATTAACACACACATAGCCCCCGCCCCCCTCGAGAGGCCGGCAAGGCGCGGCGGCCCTCACCTGGATGCGGGGGTCCACCTCCTCCTCCTCGGGGCGCGGGCCCTCCTCGGCGGCGCGGCCGCGCCTGCCCCCCGGCTCCATGGCGGCAGCGGCTGCCGGCGCCTCCCGCCCCGCCGCTGCCTGCTCCGGCTCCTGCTCCGGCTCCTGCTCCGGCTCCTGCTCCGGCCCCCGCTCCGGCTCCGCCGCCGCGGCCCGGCCCCCGCCCGGCCCCGCCTCCGGGGGGAACCCCTCCCTCCCCACAGCGCTCCCCGTCTCTTTGTGCATTCGCACCGCACGGAGGAAATGAGCGCAAAATTGCGGGGTTTCCTTTCCCCCCCCCTTCCCTCTTCCTCCTCCCCCCAACGCCCCTTTTTTGTGTGTTAATGCCTGTGTTTTGCCGTGCGCGGTGCTCGCCCCGCCATCCTCCCCGCCGGGCAGACCTAGTGTAAACGACTGCAGCCCGTGAAATCAAAATGAGTAGTTTCAGGTGCAGGGAAATGCTAACGATACCTTGTGTGGCTTTTTTCTTTTTTTTTTTTCCCTCTTCTTTTCTTCTTGTCTCTTTTTCAGGCTCTGCTGGGGGCTGACATGTCTATGGAGACGAAAAGTGGAGAGAAAGGGAGGAGATAAAAATAATAAAGGCACTTTCAACAACCTTGAAAATTCAAACGAAACCCAGATTTCTATTGTGTGGCAGCTAGGCAAGCAACTATTGTACCTACTGGATGCAGCAGAAAAAGACATAGTAAGGACATGTCCTTTTGTTGTCAGTAAAAAGGAACTTCTTGCAAGAAGCACTGATAATATGTACATGCACAGCCCCTGGCTAGCAGAGCACTTCAGATTAGGGTCTCCTTAATCATGGGGTAGTGCCCAGACTGGCACCCAAACATTAATGGGAAAAGTGTGGGCAACCCTTCTGACTAGCAGTGTACCAGCAGGGATGGGCTCCAGCGTCTCTTCATCTTGCTGGTCTCGGGCATGGATGCAACCCCTTCTTTGGGCTGCAGCGAAGAAATAAAATTTTAAACAACTACTTTCTCTTCCCTTCTCACAGCAACCTTAGAGAGAGACTAACAGTGCATTCCCTCGTCATTGAAAAGGAAAAACATGATGCTCGTGATGCTTTGTCTTTTCCCTCCTCAAGACACAGAGAAGACTCCCACCAAAGCACACAGGCCAGGCTACCCATGTAGAAAAACAAGGCAAGAAGTGGCAGCTGGCTGAGCCAAGGCCCTTCCTCAAATCACACCAACCACACTGAACCCTTTCCTCACTCCCTCTGGGTGGATAACAAGTCATTTCAAACAGATGAGGAATATATCTCCACCTTAAAAGTAACACTTTTGATTTAACCCCATTTTTGTTAGAAAACTCCTCAAAAGATAAAAAAAATAACTAAAACAGAAGTTTAGATGTGGTGAAGAAGCTTCCTTTGTGAGAATGAAGGTGAAAAAAATCTCAGCAAAGCACAAGAACATAAAAGCTCATGTTCCTAAGGTAGAAAAGGAGCCAAAGGAAAAGCAGTCAAGCTCTTCCAAACACTGTAAAGCAAACAAGGAAAAAAAAAGACGGGAGGAAGAGGAGAGTGGCACAAACATTTGAAAATAGTATAAACATGCAAAGTGACACCAACAAACTAAAATAATCAAGGAACAGAGGAGGTGTTGCAAAAACGCAGATGGGTTGTTTGCAACATCTTCATTTCTCACAGCAGAGGAAATCATGTAAAGGGAAAAAAAAAAAAAAATCAGCCAAAGCCAAGTGGTTTACTGCTGTCCATTAAGGGAATTCAATGTGTACACACAGCCAGAGGTTCCCAGGGCCCTGGTATCTCTCATCCCCAGTGTGCTGTGGCTCATGACAAGACCATGCTGGTCAAAAGTCCAAAGTTCTTATTGTCCTAAAAGAGCACACAAAACACAAAGCAGCATATGGAAGAGTTAATGCTGGCAATCCCGCTGTTATCGCTTACATTTCTAGAAAACAAGGCTACGTAAAACAGCTACTGCAGCTACGCCATGTTTCTCCAAAACCTACGCAGTCTGACCCACGGCAATGTCACGCAGAGCCCTGCCCGCTGCTTGGGGTACAGAAATGCTCCTGTGCAGACATGCTCTCCCCAAGGGATTCGTAATGTTTGCTTGAGGACCCTGTTCTTCCATTGCCACGACGACAGTCCCCACGATTGTCACAGCTCAAAAAACCTCCAGCCAAATTCATCAATCTGCTACCATCAAGGCAGAGCAAGCTGTTTCTTTCCTCAGTCGTACAGTGGAATTAGCATGTTGGGAGAGCTGCCTGCAGAGCTCAGTGCTGTGCAAGAGACGGTATGAATACACAGGCCCCTTTCCCCACGGCTCTGAAATCTCACACAGAGCTCCAAGGCCATTGAGATCATTTTATATCAAACCAATACATCAGAAAGATTTATATATAAAAAAGTCGCTGAAGAATGCACAGGTCATATGTCTGTCATCACTGCAGACATCATTAAGGCATAAACAGAAAAGTACCCTTAAGGGAAAGATTTGACAGAAAAGGGAAAGGGAGACTATTCAGTACTCATGAAGATCAATAAAAGACTCAAGAATATTATTTGCATGCTCAGTTTTTTCTCTTCCCCATGACATAGTTTTGGCTGAAATCACTGTCACATGCAAAGGGCAGCAGAGCCCCGGGAGTACCTGAGGAACAATCCTGCACAGCCTGTAGTCAGGCTTCATGCTCCGCTTAAGTCAATACGGTGCAAGAAGTCAACTGCAGATGATGGCGTTTGGGTATTACTTTTGCCAAGTCATGAGTGATCTCATCCCAGCAAATCTCTCCTACATGATCTGTTAAAAGCCAGGCACCTCCCCAACCCCACCCCACTCCCAGAAAGCCAGTCATACTGACATTTTCACTTCCCCCACAGGTCCCACATGCGCCAAGGCAGCTGAGTAAAGCCTGCACGAGGCTTGACCGAGACAGTCTGTGCTTTCTCCTGTATCAATATTTCAAAACCCTGGTCCCAAGCATTCAATATTTAAACAAAGCACTGTGAAGTTAAGGCAGGAAGAAACAGCTTGCTCTTTCACTAATGGGATTCCAGAGCAGCCGCAGCGGAGAATTAGCCCAGACCCGCCATGCCAGGCTGCAGCTTGATGCGAGCTATGCTGGAGATGGTACAGCTCACCTAAAAAGCACAAGGAGAGGTACCGGTGCAGGAAGAGCCATGATCCAAGTTACTTCAACAACCAATTTAATTGCACCAGGCAACACCTCTGTGTTGCAACATGACAGCAGGCATTTGGGGTACAAGCCTTATCATTAACACCAGATCCTGGAGCACAGAAACTCCTGGGCAAGGCTGATGCTCTGGCCAAGAGCACTGCTAGAGTCTTGCTTTTGGGGGAAGTGGCTAGATAACCTCATGTTTTGGTCCCATGGAAATCCTCAGTGTACAAGCAGCATTTGGCAGGGAAAAGAGGGAAACATCTCTACTTTGAGGGAGGAGTACAGAGGGGAATTCTCTCCCTCTTTCTGGAGGATGATTTGTAGATTAGGAATTACATCTCTGAATAGACATTGGGGAACTAGAAGTTGCATTTTAAATAAAATCAGCTGGGAAGAAGTATGCATCAGTGAAGAACCGCTTGGGGAAACATACTAATGACTAGTTAATTTGGAGGGGAAATCAAAGTGAATGGATAGTGTAATTTGACATATATTTGATAATGGTAGATACTGAATGGATTTTAAGAAAGGGTTAGGTTTTTTTTCGGAATCTCATCTTACGTTCAAATTTCTGCTCGTACTTGCCCTCAAAGCTTGCTTCTGCCCAACTACTAGAGGCAAGGGCCTAAAATACAAATCAAAGTTGCATTTCCTTCCTCAGAAACAAGTATCTCCTCTTTTTGAACACTGATAGCATATTGAGCAGATTTCAGGACTAATTAACGCACATTTGATTACTGAAGATACATTTGCAGTTCATGGAAACCTTTGTGGAGAAAACAGTCTGAGAGACAAAGCCTTGCTTACAGAATACTTCCTCCCTCCTCAAGGCAACTGGAGAAATAGTTCTGCTCTGAAAAATTCTTCTGCTTTCATTGATTCTGATGCTAGAGGCTAACTTCCAATTGGCCTTAAATATTGAAGCACTGTTGCAATTTGGTTTGAAATAACTTACCATCAAACAAACACAGAAGAAGTATAAATAGCCCAATTCTAAGGAGAAAAAAAACTGTATAAAAGATGGCCCCCAAAATACATTTATGGGCATAAAATCCTCCATGTAATTTCTTAACTGAACTAATCCTGAAGACCAGTTTACCACGCTGACTTTTGCAATGCTACACCAGAAATTAGTTTTGCTCAGAGAATGTCTCATTTAAAAACAAGGCCACCATCTCCCTCTTCCAAACTGCAGCAAAAGCACTGCTCAGTCAACGTTCAAACCCCATATGCTTTCCTGGTTTCCAGAATTGGAAACACATTGCACGTGTTCGAAACACCTTTAAACATTAAGTAGGATCTCACCCACAGTCACAGTACATTTGAAGATCTGGTTCTTTATATCTTAATCTTTGATAAGAGGCTAAGCACATACATTTTTTGAAGATATGCACGGCATTTATGGAAGAATTTAAATTCCCCGGATGCACATGCAGGGTATTAAACACTTAAGAAGTGGTCAGAATCAAAACTTCCTCTGGCTTATTTCTCAAGCAAATTTTCATGCTTCCATACTCACAATGGTTGCGGCATGCTTGTGCTCTGCATTTTAGGAAGCACTAAAAATCAATTATCTTTTTTACACCAGTTTGTAAGATGCTATCGCCCTATGAACTTGCGTACAAACGATGCACACAGACACATTAACGGAGCTTGAGCATCTATGGTACAAACAATTGTAGATTTCCCCACCTACAAGGAATGTATTTAAAGAAAAAGCTACATCCCAAAATACCCTTTAATTTCACTTCTTTTTAACAAGCACCATTTAAGGATGATTAAAAATACCCTCCAGGCTTCACAGGGCTACAAAGAAAGGAGGCTTATTTAAAGAGGTACAATCTATTTTCTAGCCACACTAATCTTAATACCTTTCATAAAAACTAAATACAAGGATTATTAGCAAAATTACCTGCTGGGCCAATTTCTACTGGATATACATTTATATCCAATGAGCTACTTTCTTATTATTCTGAAGCCTGATATTGATAATGCTTTCTACAGATAGTGTGAGTGCAATATAGTTTTTATATATATATACACTCACATATACTATGCTATACATATATATATATACACACACACAAAAAAAAAAATGCATGGCTAACGGCTTGATGGTTTTCCCTGCTTCTTGTTTCATTGAGAAAGAACCACCATCATCACAGGACTTATTTTCTCCTCCTCCAAGCTGTCATTTGGCAAGGTGGGTGGAATTTCCACTGGAAACCGTCAGTACGATGACACTACATCTGCAGAGGGGCAGAGCAGACCCACTGCTCATCTGGCCAAAATACAACACGTGCTGCTTTTGCAGATTTAGAAAATAGCAGAGTAACATGAGACTCTTCCTTAGATCTGCTGCTGAATGATAAGGAAGATCCCTTTCACAGTGCTTGATACTTGAACAGGGAAAAATCCTATACTGCACCCTTTTAAATTGAATATAGCCACCCAGGTTCCCAGTCCTGCTGTCTGCTTTCCTTGATAAGTAGCCTCCCATCAGTTTCAACAGAAGCAGGATCAAATGCAAAGGTGTTAGTCTGTACTCAAAATAAGGCCTTAGACAAGAGGTGTTGCCTTGTGAGAGCCAAAATGAGATGCAAGTGCCATTCTCTTCTACCCAGCCTGACAATTCAGTAATGCTTCTGCAGTGGTGCGGATACATCATTGCTATTCAGTACAAAAACACCCACCCTCATCTTTTATTCTTTATACTTAGACATCTATGCAAACCACACTTAAAACATTTATTTAAAGAACCACCTCTAATTCCCAAATAACATTAGCCATGTGCAAGAATGCATCTCATTTCTCCAGTCCTTTGTTTGCTTAATGTCCAGACTGATTCCATATTTGTGGCTATTTAAGTATATTAGTAGGTTTCTCACTGGTAGATTTAAAGGATAAAATCCCCTCACTGGTTTCTTGCTACCAGCCCACATTGCTCATGATACCAAAGGCAACATAGTCCCTGCAACACAGCACTATGAAAATGTAATGACAAACAAAAAACTCCAGGTAGCGAAGCTCCTGTGGGTCTGGTTCAGGGTATTCATGTGTCCGGTGTGCTTCAGTGAGAGCCACGAACAGTCGCTCAAAGGTGGCAGTTTCCACAACCCTTCCCTCACACAGCATGGCTACTCTATGCACTCGGCACAGAGTAATTTTCCAGCTCACCAGGAAAGGGGCTCCTTACGCCTCCCGGTCACGGGCAGTGCTCCTGAGAGGTGCTTTGTGACACTGTTCACGGGCACCTTCCTGCTGCCAGTGAGACATCTCCCACGGAACAAAGCTACCCTGTGTGTGCAGGCTGGAGCACAGCTCTGTGCAAAAGCAACCTGGTGACCACTGAAAGCTCTCTGACCACCAACTTCGCTTCTTCGTAATCTTGCTATCAGACAGGAAATTCACCCATATCCTATTTTAAGCTGCTGAGCGCACAACATTAACACCTTGAGCCTCCAGAACATCTTTCATCAGAGAATCTCAGAGCATTCCTTCAAGCATCAGCTATCCAGGGAAGCTTTCCCTGGCTTCCTGTACAAATCCCATTTCTTACAGGTACTAATTGATTAAATAGAGGGAAACAGCACAGACATTTCAAGTACAAGGGTGGCCCAGAGGATCAGGGAAACAGACGTCTATTCAAAATGAGCTTTCAAAATGGGCTGAGTAGGCCAGGTAGCTACAGAAAGATTTGGGACCTCATTATCATCATGATCAGCTCAAGTGCAAAGATAAAAGGCAGAACCCTGGTCTGTATCTAGAGAAACAAAAGACAGGGGCTGGCAACCAAAGGAGAACTCCTGCCTCTGAGTTGTGAATGCAGACTGGCAGCCAAGAGGGAAACAGCTGGGAAGCCCAGAGATGGGGACAGACCCTTCCACAGCCAAGCCTCATTAGCAAGGTATTAAGAAAGGTCTTTGCACAGTCTCTTTGCTTCCTAACCACATTTGGCTGACCCATAAGCAGTGACAGGAGAAATAGGAAATGTTTTTTCTACCCTCCTCTTCCTTTCCAGGCCTGCTCTAGCCTAATTTACCTTGTGCCAGAAAATACAAGCTTATCAAGTATCTAGATACAGAAAAAATCATCAGTTTAAGAAATTTGAGTTTGATGCCCGCAAGATCCTAAGTGTGCACATTTCAAGCGTCTCCTTCCAGATATGTATGAAAATCCACAGGCCTTTAAAGTATTCAAATAAAAAAAAAAAGTCCGTCTCAGCTTTGTATGTGAAATGTTTCCTGTGTACAAAGCCCCTTTACCCCCTCTTCTACCATTAATAGCAAGATTTTCTGCCCTCCACCCACTGCCTGGCAGAATCATACTCTTCAGTGCTTCCCATTACATAAAAATCGAGCAATTGAGCACATTGTGTGTAGGAGTGAAGTAGAGTCTGTTTTAGCATCCAACTTTATATACCAGGATAAGAACTAGTGATTATCTGTGTTCCCTCTCCTGCCTTTCCCCGTGCCACAACCCACAGGGGCATGCTGCTGCAGAGCCACATCCCTGCATTTCCACCTTGGTGCCCAACAGCAGCCCAGAGCAGCACCAAGGTTGTGAAACGTGCCCCAATCCAAAGTCAGTCACACAGGGCAGGTTTTGAAGCCTCGCTGCCACAACCGTGCTGCCAGCAGTATCTGACCAAGTGCCTCATATCTCCAAGAGCTGAATAAACACTTTTGGATTGCAACGCAGATTACAGGCTCTCCCTCTCACCTCCGCTCCCTAATCCTCAATTCTGTCATCTCTACTTCTCCCTCACCATCCAAGCTAGGCCTCCTTTTTTGCACAGTCTTAATACCTTCACCTTCTTTCTACCTTCTCAAGTATCATTTAACCCATTGCTTCCCTCCTTCCTTAATTTGTTTTTGTCCTTCATATCTCTTTTTTCCTTCTTCCACTCTCCCCAACTTTACATCCTGGAAATCCCTCCCCTAGAAGCGGAATTTGCTGTTCACTCTCCCCACCTGAAAATTTTCCTCTCATTTCTCTGTTTCACTCCATCTCTCATTCACTTCCCCACACCCCAACTTTCCACCACCAAAACAGTGTCTCAGCAGCACGCTCTCAGCATTGCAGCCCAGACTAGACACCAATCCTCAGGCTGACCTTCACCCATTCCACCCTTCATCAGCTCTTCCCCACAGGTCCCTCAGCCATGCAGACAAGGCAGGCATAAAGCAGAGGCTGCTGGGGCTGCCTGAGGGACCCATGGAGGAAGAGAGGCAGCAGCAAGAAGACACTGCGTAGGATCTGCAGAAAGAAAAATGAAAGCGAAACTGTCCACCGCTTTGGGGACTTCCGAGGATTAGGAAATATCCTTACAGCTTCTACAAACTGATGTTACGCCTGGAATGTATGGCATAGATATGCAGGAGCAGGGGGGAAAAGGGTCTTCAGAGTTTAATGACACTGAGTGGTTCAGGTCTTCCTCAACTGAAGAGCTCTGAAGGCACAAGACCAAACCTTTAAAGCTACCAGATTACAGATACCTGCACCACAGGCTTCTGGTCTCACTATTAACTGAACGGCTTCAGATTTTTCTCTTTCACCAGCAGGTGCAGACAAGTTCCAGACCTATGCTTAAAAATATTAATTCAATATACCAGCAAAAATCTGTTCCCGAGGCCAGGCTAGCTATGGTCTCTCCTGGATGGTAAAAGCAAGCGCTGTACCAGAGAATGCCAACAGAAGCAGCTTTGGGTAAGAGACTGAGAGAAGACCTGTATTATCTACTATTCAGGCAAAGCCATGAAGATATAAAGAGGCCAAATGACTGTAAAAAGGCACGTAAGAATCTTATGGCAAAATTCAAAAGCAGATTCCCAGAGTCACTTTTTTTATTTTAGTTTAACCTCTCTTCTGGACTCTCCTTTTTGGCACGCTTCATCCTTGCTCTATTCCTCTAGTTCTGCAAAAGGCCTTTTCTCATTTTGAACTAGAATTACCTATTTAAGACCCATGCCCTACTGCATAGTCCTTAAAAAAACCTCACTAAGATTTCCATAGCACAAGTTACATAACTAAAAAAAGTGATTCTTGCTATGGGAATAAATTCTTTCAAAAACAGATTTCTTTTGTTCATATATAAACTGTTCCATAGCACTTGCCATTAGCTAAGGTTCAACACCAGTGTTTGTCCAAATGATGCAGCTACATCATTTCAACTCCCACTTTGGGGTCATGTTTGCCTGCCTGTTGCAGAGACTAGAGAATTTTTGCAGTACCGTCTGGAGTATGTTGATCCTCCCCAGACCAGACAAGTCTCTTTTGCCACAGAAAACACACTTAACCCTTGGAAAGACTAACATATAGTGCTGCAAATTCTGCTCCACTGAAATCTCTCCAATATAAGGGCAGTTTTACAATCCTCGTGAATAAGAGTTCATAGGGGCAGAAGTGAAGCATTTCACCTTGGGAGTCCCTGCAACGCCCCCAACAGTCAGGAAACTCACTTTTTTCCTTTTTCTTTTTTTTTTTTTTGAGATGCCCTCTAGACCTCCAGAGTCGGCGGTACATAGGATTGCTATGTGCCAGGTAACGGGATTAAAAAACTGCTCCCTTTCATCCCAAAAGGCCATTCATTGGTTTGTTTTGCTTGTTCCATTGACACAAGGAGGTAAGGTGACAATTCCTTTATTCTCAGCCAGTGACTGTATCAGAACAGCACTCTTCCAGCCCAAATGTGCAGGCAGGCCATTTCCCAGCTATAACAGGCAGTGCCTACACAGCAGGAAGAGATAAGGGAGCACACTTCAGGCCTTCGGAAAATCCTGCACAAGAGGACCACGGGGAGCCTGACAGATTGTCCGTCATTAACATACAGATGAACACAAATCACTCCACACTGGGGACTATGTTCCTCTGATCTAAAATGTGACCCCTGAGCCTCCCTTTTAGCTCCTTTGGCCTCTCCTCCAGTTCCCTCCCATCTTTTCATTTCCTACCCTCCCACAGGGTAACTCCTTGTAAGTGAGCTGTTAGCACCAGAAGCCATACATACACCCCTGCACCCATGCTTCTGATGAGCTGCCAAGGCACAAGCAACTCTCCCGTCATGCAAAGTATGTGAATTCCCTGGAAAAAGTAGGCATGATGAATACCTGGGGCAGGTTCTGGGTAGGACAGTGGCATTTTCCATGTCCAAAATTCGATCTGAAAGGGTACCTTCATTTCTCTAAACTTTTCACATTGCTTTTTGTAAAAAAGAGATGTTAAGGCATTATGTCTAGGAAAGGAAAGGATGCCTAGGTGATTTGTCACCAGGACCATTTCAGCGAATAGACTGAATGGCTCAGGAAATCAGCATGGTCACCAGCCTAAATGCAGATAAGGAGGAAGGTAGCTGAAGGGGTTTGTGTTTGACAGGTGTGTGAGGATCATGCAGCCCTTGTTTGGAGAAGGATCAACATATTGCAAAATATTCTGAGAATATGTTTGACATGCAGATCTCTCAAGAGCAAGCCTACCAGAAAGGAGATGGATCTGCCTGCTTGGTCACCATCACAAGAAAGGGTTCAGTGTGCTCAACACCCGGGGGACCCAGAAGGCTTGCCTCTGAGATTTCCCAAGCAAATTGGGAAAACTGTCAACAGTGCAAATGCAGTCGTGGCACATGGGGACAAAAGTTGCTCTAACTCAGTCTGGCATCCACACCACTTCCCAGACCCAGCAAGCAGGTCCTCCAACTGCTGTTGCACTGTGCCAGGGATGTGCAGTGGGATGCAAGCACAGGAACACCCTCTCCAAACAGCAGGAGATGAAATTGATTTTCAGATGCAGGCATTTTGCAGAGAGAGCGAAAGGAACAAAGCAGATGTCAGGCAGTCTGCAGTACAGCTCTCCCCTTGTGGGCACCCCTTTGGAGCAATAATTCCTTCAAGGGGGGGAAGGGGAGAAAAAACAACCACCCAGCAGTGTGCTAATCTTCACAGACAGAGCAGCTTTAATGCTGTCTAATCCTCCAGAGGGAGGAAACAGCATTTCCTTTGTGCCAAGGATATAAAAATGGTTGAAGGTGGCAATCTCCACTGACATTAGCCTTATTAAAGGAGGGGTATTTCCACAAGCCCTGAGAAGGCTTGGTCAAGAGCCAGCTGGAGACACATTGCTATGTAAGCATCTACTCCTAACAACAGAAAATAGCAGGCAGTTGGGAACTCCTGAAAGAATATATAGGCATCAAGTGTGCACACAAACTAGAGATTGCATATCACAGCCACACACATCAATGATACAGCTATCAAACAATAGCATAGCAGCAGCAACGTGAGCAATGTGAGCAGCTAATAATTGCCTTTTATTCTTTTTAAATTTGGCTCCTATATTATTTTGCTGCAGCTATATAATTAAGTTGTATGCTGAAGGGGGAAGCAGTGCTCCTGGGTTGTCATTACAAGAATGCCAAATCTTCTTGAGCCACTTCCTCAGCAGAGAATGATTTTTCCATGTAAATTGGATGCAGAAGTGAAAGAAAGGAGATAAGCATTCTCAATAAAATTCTGACTAATAGGAGCCTGCATTTAATTAAACCTTACTTTAAATAACAGTAGTATTCACGTTCTACTCACACACACTTTCTTGCATCTAAATATCAAACAACTGTCACTTCACAATGGCACTGTATATAAAGTCAGTTCCTAAACACCTTTAGACAACGCGCAGGAAACATCATCTTGAATTCACATTGGTATGTCATTACATCTCATCCAGCCTCGGCTGAAACACCTTAGAAACAGCAGCTTGCACTATATGCCACTGCCTGGATGTTCAGAGTCTCGTCGTAGAAATCGGCATAGATCTAAGTTATTTTTTAGGATCAGATACTTTTGTTATTTATATTTGGTCCTACAGAATTTCTGAAGTGTTTAATACAGTTGCACACATTGCCTCCTTCTTGTGCAAAATGGAAAGTTAAAACTCTGAATCAAGAATCTGAAATACAGAGCTCTAGTACTGTAACAGAAGCAGAAAATACCAATGCATTCAAGTCCCCTTCCTGGAGAACAGTTCAATTATAATCATGTCCCCAAGCAGATTTTGTACTGAACCACTGTGACATCTGCTAGGGAAATGAACACAAATCTATATCTGCATGCAGCAAATACATTGGCATGGTTGCAATGGGGGAAGGGAAATTAAGCGTCACTTTTCACACGAAGTAGAAAATGACAGCTTGTCACATCCATGAGTAAATACTAGCAAAAGTGAGAGGAGGCAAGATGCTTCTTCACCTTTTCCCCCCCACCACAGCATTACAAAGATACAGATTAAGGACAAAACTGTGGCTTCTTATCCCCTGCCTAAAGTAACAGCATCTGGATGCATATCACCCCCTGGGAACACTAACACTAATAGCTAATATCCACCACTCACATACGTTAGCAGAGCCCCACTGAGTTCAAGGGAGCTGTGCCCCTTCCCCTAGCTGAAGAGCCAGTCCAACATGTCAGAGCTATGGGGACAGAGGCCAGAAGAGCCCCAAAGGGTGAGTGTGCAGCGTAACCTCCTTCGGGTCACTTATGGAGAAGAAGAATTGCCCATAGCCTTGTCAGCAGCAGGGACAATGTTACGATACAGAAGCAAGGGGTTTAGTCATGACTTGCCTACACACAAAAATCATGATACAACGTAGTACAACTCTCTTTGTACAAAGACACCCAGAAGAAGGGGAAGGGCAAAGTCAGCTCAAATTCCCCCGTGTTTCCCCAAGGACAGGAGTATGCCCACGGACAATTGCTGCAGAGCTACCCACACGCTATAGCTTGCTTGCCTGTCTGAGCCCATGGGCACAGAGGTGAAGACCTTTCCCACCTTCTTTCAGTCCAACATGTAAGGCTTCATCGGTTGCATCACATGGCAGGGCACAAGGTTGGCTCCCACCTGCGGTATGGAGGAAGGGCCATGGTATGAAGCTACTGATAGAAAATCACCTTCTAGCAAGAGGTCCCTTGGCTCCAAAGCCTACCCCAGCTGCACCATAACACTGCAGCCTCTCCTCCATCCCAGTCACACACAAGGCTGGAGATGAAGGCAACACAGCAGAGCACGCCTGAGACTCAAATACCTAAGTTTCATGCAGGATGTACAAGATGGATCTGACCTTACACCCATATGGGAAACAGGAACATCATTCTAAGCTCCTTTTAAGCTAATGACACCATTTACACAAGGTTACAGTAACTGCAGCTGTTTTGGGAGGAAACAGGCTTGCTACCAAGAATATGTAAAAGGGTACAAAAATTCAGCATAACACACCTTCACCTATAAGAAGTGTGTTGCATTAATACTTAGAGGTATCTCATTGCTGGAGCAGAGCAGGACAGCACCCTTCCATTGATTATGGCTTGTTTTCAGGTGCACCTTGCCCACACCCAAAAGCCTGTGTTCAAGAGATTGTATATTCTGTGATTCATATGGTAAGATTAACATGACTGTAAAAAGGGTATTATTTCAGTTCCTTTTTAAAGAGATGTACAACCTTCCACCCACTCTTCCTTGTGCTTTTACACTGAGAATTTGTTCCTAATTGGTATCCAAGTGTGCAGAGTCAGATCAATTCCTCTTCAAAAAAGAGTGCTGCTTTTTATCCTGATGAAAACAGATACTACAGGCTTCACTTACAGGATCTGATTTTAAAAATTACTGTAATCAGGCTTTGATGGAACCTCTCTGATAACAGATGTGTGGCTAATGTCTTTCCTAATTTTATGAGAATTCGACTACAAAGTAAATAAATGGCTTAAAAATAAGCAAAACTTTAGGAACTTGGACATCGGTGATGAATGCCAAATTCAGAGCTCAGAAGTCTCCTCTGGAATGTTACTAGTCCATATCCTCCTACTTCTCCACAATCCTAATCTTTAAAACTTCAGATAAATGTACATAAAGAAAACTTTGAAATTTGGACTCCTGACCTGAATTTGCTTTCTCATGCAAGAGATAAACTTTAAGCTTTCGGGAGTTACATATTTACAGTATGATTTCACAACAAAGAACATCGATTCTTCTGTTCAGTAGAAAAATAAACACTTTCTCTAAGAAAGCTGCATTCTGTTGTTTACAATGAGAAACTGCTTGGAAAAAAGTAGAAAAGGAACAGTGTGTGTGGGGGGGTAAGCTATGTAGAGAAAGGTTATTCTTAGAACTGCAAGAATTCTTTACATTATAATAATTTAGTAAGCGCACTGAGATACTTTTCTACTAAATCATGGTTTTCAGCCAGGCACTTTAAATTGATATTTTCACAAATCCACACGGTCTAACTGGAGGGCTGTTGGCTAGAGCCATCCTACTGCCTGTTTCAAAACAGAGGTGGAGAACAAGCGTATGATCTGCCAGATACCTCCTCCTGTGCTTGCCACAGCCTGACCAAGAGCCAGGCTGCTGCTGCCACCCCTGCCTCAAGCACTGAAATGGAAGATTGCAATATGAGCATGCAAAGAAACACCTGTATGCCCTGAAGGGGAAAAATAAATGCAGAGAAAGAAATAAAATTTGAGTTTTAAAACTACTCTTCCTTCCAAAAGATGTATTAAAAGGGGTCTCATAGCTGTTTTACACAGACTGACAAGCAATAAAAAGTCAGCAAGAAGTTCAAAAGACAGTGATTGCTTTTATCTGCCGCACAGTTTGCTTTCGAGTCTACAGTTCTGTGTGGTTTCTCAGATGAGCAGATCTCTCTTCTAGGTGTTTCTAACACGTCTACTGACTTATATTCCTATCCTGTGAATACTAACAGTCATTACACGCATGCATTCTCATCTGCAGTATCCAGAGTATGTTTTATGTGCATTATACCTAGGACACCTTTGAAAACTACAAGCACTGAAGAGAGACACACATGAAACACAGCAGAGTTTTGTAAAATATTTCTGTTAAAATACAAAAAGTCCAGCAGTTTTTAAATCAAGAAATCCTAAATAGGTTTCCCCCATCAACTCCAGGTAACATGGTACATTTCCCATCTCTTCATCTACCAGAACTGTGGGTGGAGAAGGGAATTCTGCATCTTCTGCATAGTACAGCCAAATATCCTCCTCCTCCCCACAAAATGGTTTAAAATAGATGTACAGTACAGCCTTGTTTTGGGGGTCTTACTATCTTATTTATGCCATTGCTTCAAGCTCTGTAACTCAGAGGACCAGGAACCGAGCCTGCACTTCTGGTAACGAGAACTGAGTTTGTAATCTAACAGCCTGAACCAGGACTCCAAGAAAAAAGAAAAAGGAAAACGGTGAAAGTGGGTTGCATATTGGGAAGGCAGCATAGAGTAGAGAGCTGAGGTTGCACATTAAACCTTATTTCCACACTCCTTGCTTATTTTCTCTTCTAATGGTGTCCAAAGTGGTTTTTTGTCTTCCTTGTACTGCGCTTGTTCCCTATTTTAAGGCCAGCTGATCAACATTTTTTTTTTAGGGACCTGAGGAACTCAGGGCAAGACAATGAAAGCTTTCTTGAGAGCTAAAGCCAAGTCTTGCCGAGCAAGCAATCCTCACTATTTAAACTGACTAACAGTTTGAGCCTCACGCTACTGCATGGTATGTCATACCAAGAGCCTTGAGCCAGCTAGAGATGCTTGGGAAAACAAGAAGAGGGGAGTCACCTCTGACTGCCTGCAGCTCTCAGCCCAGTCTGACACCCAGGCCATGCTCCTGCTCGAGAGCACAGAGAACACAGAGCTGAAAACAAGCACACACAGCCAAGAAACTCCAGCCTCAAGGAAAACCAGAGCCTACCTCCCTCTAGTCCTTTTCTCATGTCCTTAAAAGACTGCAAGAGTGGCCAAAATACCTTTGGAGCTGCTTAACCCAGCATTTTCTCCTTTGTCCATATCCTTGGAGGGCAGTGCAGTTGGCAGCCATTTAGCCCTAGCTAGTCTCAGTGTACAAGGTCAGCGATACGCATTCTGCTAGTGAGCCTGGCCCATCACTCTCTACTGCTTAATCCTCCCCTGCGTCAAGAAACAGGAGCTGCTATTTAAGTTTCTCCAAACAGATTTTGTGTGTGTAAGGCACTACCATCCACTTGCTAGCCAGCTTTAAGCTAGTTAGGCAAGAATTACCTGGCCCATGTAAATCCCACTGGCCAGGTAACTCTTAGAAACAAAGCAAACTGCTTAGAGCACGGCTAGCAGCAGCACTTGTTGTCTTGCACCACTCTGTTCGTTGTCCTGGAACTGCTGTGTTGACTTTTGTCTGTGTTCATGTTATAGCAAGGATCCTCACCTGAAGCAACACTGTAGGTAATAATTAGCTCTACCCATGCTTCTCTGGTGGTTACAAGATCCCACAACTTTTGTTTTTTGGAACCAAAGCAGAAGCCCACCAGCTTGTGTGCTTTTTCTCAAACATGCCGGAGCCAATAATTCAAACAGGCTTCTCCTCTGTTTTGCCAAACAGCTGAAGCTCATTCTCAAATCTCTCACTTCTCTTCAGCTGGGCTGCTCCTCTTCTCACCCCTACTTTCTGAAGGCAACATGACCCAAAAGTGGGAAATAGGCACTGGTCCTGGCTCTACAGAGAACAGGTGCTTTCTTTGCACAAATGTCTGCAAGCACCACTTGGCTGAAAGAAATTAGAACATAAGCTTACAATGAATGAGGTTTCCTCTCTGTGCAGCATCATAAACCAGGCTGCATTACACGTAGGCTCACAGACCAATTAAAGCAATTTAAGATCTTTAGTAGCCTAAGAGCTTGCTGAGATGGGAACAAATGGCTGAAGGGATGGATGACATACTCTCAATAGCTGTATGTGAAGAGTGACATGGAACTGTTTGAACCCATTAGTCAGCGTAACAAAGAGCCAGAGAAGGCTGTTACTGCTCATAAAAGAAAAATAATTTAAATTGCCAACATTTTTGTCAATGCTTAATAGAAAAGGAGAAATTAAAAGAAAAAACAAAGAGATGTTGAATAAGGGTATAATAAGGAGCAATTAACCCCATGTTGGGTGTAGAGCAATTTCCTCCAGCACATCCTCTTTGCAAATGAGGCACAGCAGGAACTAGGACCAACAGAGGCAGCAGTGCTTTTGCCAGAGCATTTACCAGTACAGCTTCTCTTCTATAAATGATAAATAAGAACAGGGGTGACTGAACCCTGGTAGCTTCAGCCCAGATTTGGGTTCCACTGTTCTAAGAATCACATAAACATACAGGAAGTCAAACCTGCCCCCAAACATTTTCAGTCTAAAGACAATAAAACTAGAGGAGGAAGGAAATGTTTAGCACATACAAATGGCAAATGCTAGTTACATGGTAGCTTGTATCACTGAAGGGAGAAAGCAGCCAGGCAAGTCAAGTTACTGAAGGGAAGGAGAATTAGGAAGAAAGATGTTATGGAAAAGGGGAAAAAGGGCTGGACAGGAGGTGACTTGCTTATGGGCTCTATTTCCTGGTTCAGAAATCACTCTGAGCCAAGCAGGCACAGAGGTCTGCCTCGTGCAGTCTGTGGGCTGCAACCACGCACCATTATGCAACACGGGACTTTGCAGAGGACCCTCCCAAAAGGTGCAGCACTGCTTCCCTTCCCAACCGTGCACAGTCAGTGCTCATCAGCATCCACACACTGCACAGGCCTGATCACTCAGAGCTTCTGCCAGTTAATAAAATATCTATCTCACAATTGTCTGGGAGAGGAGACTCATGCAGTGACCCAGGCTGCCAAGGCAGCTCTCTGTATAAACCTTTGTGTCTTTTACCATTTATTGTCCTTTGCATTTTCCAGTGAAATCCCTCAAGTGCCAACAAGTCCCAAATAGCAACTTAAGGCTATCAGGATGAGTATACCACACAATACAGCCACGTGGGAGTAGCCACAGAGACCCTTCTGGCTCTCCCCCTGCCCGCACAGCTATGCTCCCTTATCCCAACATTCAGTAATTTGGGGGCCAGGGTGCAGGTCCGAGTCCCACAGTTTAGCTACAACTTGAGAAAGCAGTGTCACAGGAATGCAGGAGGTTTGAATATATGGATGCGCTTTTTTTTAAGCTAGGAGCATCTTTCAGAACGTTGCTTGTGCACTAAGCTTCAGAAAAATATTTGACATCTTCAAGCATTTTTCTTCTAGGTTGTGGAAAAATGCTCCCTTTCTAAATGCTTACTAAATTTCTTTGGGTTCATATATGAAGTGGATGATTCTAGGTTTTTGCCCTCTCCTACAATAATGAGCAAATGGGCATCCATTCTGTTAGCTCCCCTATTGATTTTGTGATTCCCAGTGTAATCAATCTGCCTGTCTCTCCCCAGACTTCAGCCTCAGGGCAAGGAGAACTTCACTAAGGTTGTGAATTATGGGACAGTTGGACTACCTCTGGTGCTGTGTTACAAATATTGCTGATCTGTGAACACTCTCTCAAATTCTTTTTTTTTTTTGCCTCCTGCCTCTCTAATGGGTATATCCACATGAGGAGGTCAACAACTAGGTAAGTCCCAGATTCCCATTACAATTACTGTCCTCCCCCTTTCTGCCCCCCAGCAAACTAATAATGTCCACTCACAACTTATCAAGATAGTCAATTCACATCTCTTACCATCATCACTTAGGCTTTATCTGCTTCCCTTCTGCCTTATCAGCACTGTTTCAATGTTGATACTCCCATTCTGATGTTATATCAGTTTGTGCCCCACTGGCTAACTCATTGCTAACACATGTCCTATTTACTTTAGGGAAGATTAGTCTATATAGCTCCAGCTGCAGCATTATCCACTTTTTCTTCCTTCCTGAAGCTCACTATCCTCCAGTCCAACCTATACTCACTGCTGCCACTAGCAAATAATACAACCCAGAGGTGTTCTTTTATCCTTCTTTCAAAATGCTGCATTGTCTTGGCTCACAATGTTCACCAGAGTCTCTACATTTTGTTTCTTGAGAATCCAGTTTTGAGCTCTGGCATGCCTTTCTGTGTTAGATCTCCTTACTTGTAGTCTGTAGTTTTCATTTTCTAGTACCTCCACAGTATTGGACAGTTGTTCAGTCTTCATAAATTTCATAAGCTGGTCTGGGTGTTTTCCTCTGCTTTGCAAATTACAATTGGTCAATATAACTGGTCACTTTTGTGTTCTCTCATAATAACCTTTCTCTGATTGCTTTGTCTCAGATCCCAGTCAGCGTATGGCAACTCATCAGGGACTATGTTAACTCCCCTGATAGAAAAAGCTGATGCCTCAGTTTGCATTTTCATTCTGTATTCCCGTGTTAAAAAAAACAAAACAAAAAACCCACCCTCCCCTCTTATCTTTATTTGGTTAATGTCATGGACAGTGAAGCATGCCTCAAAAATCTGAGAGACATCAACTGATTCAGAATGTGAGAAGAAAAAAATCTCATGACTGTCTCAATTTTTGCTGTTACCCACTGTCTGCATAAAAGGCTTTTTCAGTTGGCCTCTGCTTTTTCAGAGAACGTCAGCTGTGGTGGCATTTTTAGCTGTGACATTTTCCCCACTCAGAATATTTTCTTAGTTCATTATACTCCATGTACCATCTGCTGTACAATAGTCATATGCTGCCAAGAAGCCTGGCCACAGTCTGCTTTATTCAGTGGACGAGCCCTAATTGCTTAGCCTGGCACAACGTGAGCCACCACATAGCATGGCATCCAATTCCAACTGCTTGTGCCACGGTTTCTCAGGGGTACAATGCTCCAGCACAGTCTAAGAGGCAGCTGTGACCACCGATTAGTTCCAACACAGAACAGTCATGCTTCCATTCAACTTCTGTGAAGAAAGGAGGGAGCAACCACTCTGTAGGTTTCCAGATGCCTTTTGTTCCCAGTTTCACGCTGGGAACGTGGCAGAAAGGAAGAGGCCATGAAGCTGCGAGCAGAGCAAAGTGCTGCACATCCAGGATACAAATTGTCCGAGTCATTCTGCTGTCCTGCCTGGTGCTAAAGAGGTGAGGAGCAGGAAGGCTGGGGTTATGGTGTTGTCTCTAGCCATGAATTGGATGCAGCCTCAGTAAGTATGTGCCAGAAAGGTCCACCCTGTTGAACAAAGGGCAGATGCCAGTTTTAGTACCCCTTTTCCAGGCTGTATGGCTGTTGGTTCTGAGCACCTTGCTTGATGCCATAGAATGCAAGCATCCATTCTCATCCTTCTCCCTTGCGAGGTGGCCAATGCTCCACAGGCAGTGACACAGACCAACCTGCCAACACAAACACCACAGTGCAGGGTACTGCTCAACATCTCTGCTCCACAGCCATTTCAGTGTCTACTGAAAAGAGATGCCAAGGCTGAACACAGCCCTGACCTAAATGGGGAAACTTCACAGTCCTATGGCTCTGTGACACCTCAGCAGCCTGTGTTAACCAGAAAGGGAAGACCTCTTGTCCTGCCCAACTACTCCAGTACACTCTCAGCTGGCTTTGTCTCCAGGTCTGCTGCTCTCTCAGCCTGTACAGACACAGAAACGTTGACATGACAATGACATGTTTTCTTTTTGATCACTGGCTATTTAGAGAGGCAATGGCAGGCCAGATACTACTTCTATACAGTGGAAATCAGGACAAGTTTGGTGGACTGCGAAGGAAGAACAATACAATGTCTAGGACTCCAGTACTGCACTATTAATAGTCACTTGTAAACCCCTATTGCAGTTCCCGCTCATTGCCCAAAGTAATCTTTTCTTGAAATGTCTCAAGGCCTGAACCCGTGGGATGCTGTGGTCCCTCCATGGAAGTCAGTCAGCATTTTGTAGGATCAGGCCTTGGTAACATATAAGAAGGCTCTCAGCAAGAAAGCCCACAAGAAGACTTAACAGATAGGCATACTGCTTGGAGAGGGGCCAGGAAAGAACTGTGCCTGAAGAGGCTGCCTGTGGGAAGAGCCACTTCTTCTGGGCTGAACACACCAGTTAGTCCCACTCACCACTCTCCTGGGAAGTAGGAAAAAACAGCTCTTAGTCTGCTCCATTTCTGCCTATCATCCAGTTGCTGGGAAGGAAGCAGCTAGGATACAGCCTCTGCACTTGGTGACAGGTTTCACTCCAAGAAGCCTTTCCACGGAGCTCCTTATTTTGGGGTTGGTGGATCCCACCCACTTGTGCCAAAAGTGAGGATAAGCTAGTCCTAAATAAAGAGAAGGGAAAGTGTAAGAAAGGCAAGGAAAGGAGCTGTGTTTTTACAAACTGGTTTCTTCACTGGCAGATAATTAGCACTTACACTAATTCAAATATTTAATATCCAAAAGAATTACTGTTGCATAAAATGCAGTTGAGGCAGTTTTACATGTAGCTTATTAGTGCTGCCTGGTAACAGATTATACTAAACACACAATGTTTAAAGCGAGATATTAAGCCAGCAAGATGTAAATGTAATTTTATTCTATTCTTCCTCTTTCCGTTGAAATGAGGAGGGCTTGCTGGAGACAAAAGGGGGATTACTAGAGTAGGAGAAACTGTAAAATGGCAAACTAAACTACAGCCGAGTTCACAGAGTAATTAATGAGAGAGACAGCCTCTCTGGTCATGTGCATCTTATGCAGCTCTGCTCAAACAGCTGCTCAACTGGAGAGCAGCTCATCTGTAAAACAAAAGAAGTGGGAAGAAAACAGGAGCAGTTCATACAAACAGAAATTTGTCTAATATTTTTGAGGAGTTAAAAAAATATTGTATTAAGGTACTGCATTTTGAAATCTCTATCTTAAGTCACTGTAGTTTCTAAGGTAACAGTTGTTTAGTGGGACTCAAATTAAACAGAAACAAACCGCAAGTTGTCAATGCAACAAATTATTGCCTCATGGGTAGAGGCAATTAGGATCCCTGCTGCCATTAACAGTAACAGTATTTCACCTTAATCTCCCTCACATTGTGCTAAGAACGTACCCTCTAAATAACAAGTTGCATCTCTGAGATGCAACTGTATTTTCTTAAAAAAAAATCGTTTTCTTTGTTCAAGATCCAAGAGCTACTTAAGTAGACAAAAAGATGACTTAATTGCATATAAGAAAAGACTCTAGCTGTCTTGTCTATAGTTACTCATTACCAGCTCTTCCTACTGCCGTATTAAAGATTTAGACAATTCAGTGCTAGGGTTAACAGGAAGGTAGAACTGGTTAGTGGCTAGTGCCATCTTGTGAACAAAATCCCAAACACGCTTCCTTCACCCTTTTTAGTCAAACTGTACCTATGCAGCAGGGTAGAGGAAAAAACCCAACTTTTGCACAAAGAAGTAACTTAATGATAAGAGCTCCATATTTAGGTATAAAACATGAGACTAAGCCTCCAACCAGGCCAGACAGGAACTTGACAAAGTAGAGACAGTCTAGAGAGAAGAAAGTTATTTTACAGTACAGCTGACAGTAACAGAAGCTATTCCGTTTTCACTGCATTGCAAGCAATTCTTACTCAAGAAATACACATCATGTCAGCCACAGACTTTGCTAACCAACACCGACAGACAAACTTTCCTTCCTTTTTTACATCAGTTTATTTTCTAAAACCTATGTTTCTTCTGCGCCCGGGCTTCAAACAGCAGTGGAAGAAAAGGTTGCACTAAAATTATCGAATATAAAGGGATTTATGCTATAAATCCAGCAGGCTGCCAAACACAGGGATCACCAACTCTCCAACCTCCCTACAGACTCCACAAGGGCTGGATTTGCTGTGTTCTGACCAGGAACAACCTGGAAAGACAGGAGAGATCAGGCAAAGAGCAGCAAAAGACAGGAAAGATAAGCGAAGAGCAGCACTGCCACTTCTTGTAACATACTAACATTCTTATTATAGTGTCTACTCCTGGCACTGTGCAATTGTAACTGAAACACTTCCGCTTAAAACAAAAATATTTATTTTGTATCCCTCATCAAGGCCCTTTTATATCTTTTTCTCTCCCCACCCCCCAATCCCACAGATTTTGAGTACCTACTTCATCAGTTTTTATGACCAGGATTGACTGTATCAGTGGATCCTCTTTTCCCAACATCAAGGGTCAGCATGGGGAGGGATGCATTAGATCTCCGATCCTAAAGTGTGATTCCTTTTGCCATCTAGGAGTTGCAACAGCTCTCAAGGAAGTCAGATGAAGTTTTCCCATTGATTTTGATAGAAGAAGCAGCAGCCTTTTACCATGTCCATTTCCAATCCGGGAAAGTACTTTCCAGTGTTGCCCTTTTACCCAATCCTTTCACTTTCAAGGATGCATTGTGGTTACCTCTTCATCTGCTAGACTTTGAAAAACTTGATGGTTGTAGCAGCAGGAAAAAATAGGAAGACTTAGAACTCACACTGAAAGCAGCTACTGGTTTCCTATGTACCTTTTTTCACTCCGAGCTCATTCTCCGCTCCCTACCGGGCAGAAAGTGAGAGGCAAGGCTTGAAATCACCCAGGAAACCAATAGCAGGGTTGGGAATGGTATGCCTGTCTTTCAAATCGCAGTGACAAGACATTCAGGAACCGTGGTTTTCTTCATCAGGGCTAGTATCACTTATTAACAGAGGATCTCCTCTGCAGCAAGATGGCTTGTTACTTAGGTACTGAACCAAGAACAATTTCTTCAGTCCCACTTTCACAGTAATTTAAATCTGACGTTTCAGAGACTCTCCCGTAGTCCTGTACAATCTACCATTTCAGCACTTTATATTTCTTTCCACCTCCTGTAATATTCAACACATTCACCATTAAACTCAATAGCAATAAAACTTAGCTAAAGTAAGGATATACAATGTTAAAGGCTCCAGGAAATGTTACATCAAGCCACAAAAGCAAATTTCACATACTTTACTCATATTTATGACTCATACTTTACTCATATTTATGACTGTAGTCAACAGTAACATATTTCCCACTCCCTACAAAAGTACATGACACAAAACCGTATCATCACAGTAATAGACAGTTATACTACTGCTACCTGTGCTGCAAAACCACTTGAGTGTCCTGGGAGCAAAGTCTGGCATTGCACATCTTCAACTTTTTTTGTTTGGTATTTAAAACCAAAAAATGCCACTGCTGCAGCTACAGTTTTACTTGCAGGCTTTTTGAGCATACCAGGCACATTCTAGCTCCTCTCTCTAAATTTTTGAAAGCTGCTTTTTTTTTTTCTCCTAAAGGATATTAATCCTTGGATTTTTATTTCAGTACTACAAAATGCTGCCTGACATTGCATTTCCTGCCAAACAATAGGCTTGCCTGGCACATGAACAAACCATGTTGCTGCTAGCATTGACAAAGCAGTCTTGCTCCTTCAATTCATCAGTCATTCACAAGAAGCCTTTCTTTTACAGAAGTACTAATACATTTTAAGATCTGTTATAACTACAAAATCATTCTATCTCACCAATCTACTATCGGTGACCAAATCAGACAAAGAGATCCTGTAAGAAGACGTTTGTATGAATGAAGTATAAACTGTGCATTATGCAATCAAGGTAAAAGCTCTCAGTACCAGCACCAGTTGACAAGCTTACCCTGTCTTCAGTGGGCTTTTGAGAATGACACTGCCCTACTTTAAGACATAAATGTAGCTCATGTTGTAGAGTCTGTTTGTGGCATTTCCTTTTCCTTTAAGCTTCAGTTATGGTTTTTTTAAACTCTTTATTTAGTGGCTTGGAAAGGGTCCCTTGAGTAAAAGGGCAGGCTAATATTTTGTATAGAGGAAAGTACATTTGTAAGAGGAAGATTTTTCAGTATTTATAAAATACATTCTGGCTCTGTATCAGCTTGATCGTTTCAGTTTACTTCAAAGTGGGTTCTTCACTCTTCTGAGTTTTATTCTTATTTCTAACAGGCTTTGTCTTGGCCATCATGTTGCAGCCAAGCACAGATCAAGAATATATAGACAGTTGCTGATCCTTAATTTATTACCTGCTTTCAAAATCCAAGCCTGAAACTGTTGCTGGAAGCTGATCCAAAGCCAACAAAAGACTTAGTGGTGGCATACACTGTGGGGCAGAGGGTACGCTACTGTAGCAGGTGGAGAGTCTAGAACACCTGGATATTAAACTTTCAATAAGTGATTCACATTCATCCAGATAAGAGGTGACAAACGTGATGTTCCCTGGGGCCAGGTCCTAAAGGACATTACAGAGCATCCTCACGTGCTGAATGTGAAACGTGTGTTTAGGTACTTCAGCCAGCTGGCCACTGCTAAGTCTAAAAAGTTGTACGAGATTTCAGATTTCAGAACTTTCTGAAGGTAATTCAGAAAAAAATGGTGGTAATGGTTTTGTGGCTTCTTCAAAGTATTTTTATGTTCCTATAAAATTTGCTTTACTAATAAAACGAGCAGAACAGAACACTTACTGTATTTGTGCAGAAATCCTTTCCTTCCCCCCATCCCCACCCATCCTGCTTTTGAATACTCTGGGGTTAGCGTCACAGCAACAGGTCTAGTACATTTAAAAGAAAAAGGCTTCTATTAGATGATAAAAATTTCAATTAAATGTCATCTTTCACACAAAAGCTTGAAGCCAAAATCTGAAAAAAAGCCAACAAAAAAAAAGCCCGTCAAAATCCTTAGACTTCAGATGCACAACAATCTCATTTGCATGAAGATATTATTACCCCATTGAAGAGCAGCTTCTCTACTATTCAGAATCTACTACAGAAATCCAAGGGTCCAGAGAAGTTGACCATAGAAAAATACTGAGTGGAGCCCAGACAGTAGGCAGGCTGTGACTTGTCTACTCTCTGACTTTTCCCTACAACTACCCTCAGTTATTCCCGTTCTAAATTCTCTGGATACTACAGTCATTGGAAACCTGAGCTGGAGTTGATAGGGCACATCTAGCTTAAACAAGGATAAGACAGCACAGACACCCCAGAGTGGGAACTCTGAAAAAGCACTGAAGTGACGGTGAAGTATAAAGCTTCTTACAAGTCAAGGGAGAAAAACAAACCTGGATTTATAGTTTCAGTCACACAGCTGCCTTTCCAAATCTTTCACTTCATGGATTCTACACACATGCATTGGTTACACCTGTGTCTTTGGCAAAGACCTTCAAAAGCAACTCAGTTTTCCAAGGATGAGACGTAAGACTTGCTGGAAAAGGGGGTAAATGTTCCCAACCCACAATCATCTAGGTAGAGGTACACAAAATCACTAGTCATTTGGAAAAAGATCACACACTGTTCTCCTTGTGCCCTTGTCTTCCCTGATTTCACAGCAGCAGTATTTTCTCCCTGCTGCAAACACAACGAATGGTGCACATCAGCCTGGGAAGCGGGAGTGAAAAAAGTTCTCTAATGGAACATCTTACCTGGCTAATAGCTTTTCTCTTTGCAAGCAATGCCTCTGTGTGGCTCCCCACAGTATAGGCTTACCATCTGCCTTTGTCCTAATAAATGAACTCACATTACAAACACAGAGCGCAATACTCATATCCTGAACCTACTGCACCCAAGGGCCAGATGTTTTTGCAGAATGTATAACTAGTAAATGTTTGCTCCCAAATGTTTGAAATGGCTCACAATCTTTCCTAATAATAACAAGCATAACCAGTGAAAAATTCATCACAACTACACTATGGGAGGTAAAAATCTATAAACAAAGACTTACCTATTTTCATTAACTGTATCTTCATACTATCTTTCCAATATAAAATTCTGCTTCCAAGATTGTCTTTCGTGTATTACTAGTATTGCACACAATTAGATGTCGCCCTTCTGCCTGCCTAGTAACATAAGTCTAGTTTTGGAAGCTACAGGCTTTCATTCCCAAAATGTCACATTTTAGATGAACAACTCATTTAATTGCATGTCATCCCTGGCTGGTGAAACTCAGAAAACTTTTTTTTTCCCCAGAAGCTTAAACATAATCTTACCTTTTTTCCTTCACATATTGATGCTCAACACTGGTATCCTCTCCAAATATAAATATATCTTTCAAATAACTCTTCCAGTGAAGTACTTCCTAACTGGTAATTTGTATCTCTCAATATATTCAGATATATAAACCGCACAACAAATCAAGAAAAAACAAAAAAAACAACATCAGTTAGGCCTATAAATAATCTTTCAGATTTCATATAGCAGTTTCCTCCTATGATACCAAGGCTGTACGTTTTACAGTTGGCTGCTGAGGCTTATACATGCTAGAGTTTCAGGTCCCACTTTAATAGCACTTTGTTTCATAGAAATGATGCACTATCAACCATAGGGATACTGTTGTATTAACTGCTTAAATATTATGCCTTTGGAACCCAAGAAACCTTGAGGTACCTGAAAGATGCACAGAAATAGCCTTTTAGCTATCAAATGAACCACACAAAACCTGCTGTGATACCACTACTTTAAAGTTCAAATGGATTTTTCTCAGTAGCCCATATTTCTAAGGAAAGAAAGCTTACCCATGCATGCAGTACATGCACAATACATGTGTGGATTTCTGCCTAGTCTTAGCCTCTTGCCAAACACATTGGACAATATTGACAAAATTTGACAGAACAGTAAAGGACACAAATGTCCGATGACTCAAAGACATTGTATTTCTGTAAACTTGATGAAAATAGCCAACAAACAGACCTTACTAATGTCCTCACTGACACACTGCCCCATCTGCCTCATTGCACCCATTTTTAAAAAGGGTAGAAAGGAGGACCCTGGGAATTACCAACCTGTCAGCCTCACCTCTGTACCTGGGAAGATCATGGAACAGATTGTCCTAGAAGCAATGCTAAAGCACATGGAGGACAGGGAGGTGATTCGAGACAGCCAGCATGGCTTCACCAAGGGCAAGTCCTGCCTGACTAACCTGGTGGCTTTCTATGATGGAGTAACTGCATCAGTGGACAAGGGAAAAGCAATGGATGTCATCTATCTGGACTTCCAAAAAGCCTTCGACACGGTCCCTCACAACATCCTTCTCTCTAAATTGGAGAGATATGGATTTGATGGGTGGACTGTTCGGTGGATAAGGAACTGGTTGGATGGTCACAACCAGAGGGTAGTGGTCAACGGCTCGATGTCCAAATGGAGACTGGTAACAAGTGGTGTTCCTCAGGGGTCCGTACTGGGACCAGTGCTGTTTAATATTTTCATCAATGACATAGACAGCGAGATCGAGTGCACCCTCAGCAAGTTTGCAGATGACACCAAGCTGAGTGGTGCAGTTGACACGCCTGAGGGACGGGATGTCATCCAAAGGGACCTGGACAGGCTGGAGAGGTGGGCCTGTGCAAACCTCATGAGGTTCAACAAGGCCAAGTGCAAGGTCCTGCACCTGGGTCGGGGCAACCCCCGATATCAATACAGGCTGGGAGATGAGGGGATTGAGAGCAGCCCTGCGGAGAAGGACTTGGGGGTACTGGTGGATGAAAAGCTGGACATGAGCCAGCAGTGTGCGCTTGCAGCCCAGAAGGCCAACCGTATCCTGGGCTGCATCAAAAGAAGCGTGGCCAGCAGGTCGAGGGAGGTGATTCTGCCCCTCTACTCGGCTCTGGTGAGACCCCACCTGGAGTACTGCGTCCAGCTCTGGAGCCCTCAGCACAAGAAGGACATGGAGCTGTTGGAGCAGGTCCAGAAGAGGGCCACGAAAATGATCCGAGGGCTGGAGCACCTCTCCTACGAGGACAGGCTGAAAGAGTTGGGGTTGTTCAGCCTGGAGAAGAGAAGGCTGCGGGGAGACCTTATTGCGGCCTTTCAGTACTTAAAGGGGGCCTATAGGAAAGATGGGGACAGTCTTTTTAGTAAGGCCTATTGTGACAGGACAAGGACTAATGGTTTTAAACTAAAGGAGGGTAGATTTAGGCTAGATATAAGGAAAAAATTTTTTACAATGAGTGTGGTGAAGCACTGGAACAGGTTGCCCAGAGAGGTAGTGGAGGCCCCATCCCTGGAATCATTCAAGGTCAGGTTGGACGGGGCTCTGAGCAACCTGATCTAGTTGATGATGTCCCTGCTTACTGCAGGGGGTTTGGACTAGATGACCTCTAAAGGTCCCTTCCAACCCAAAGCATTCTATGATTCTATGATTAACATGATCCCTTAATATACGCTGTCTAATTCCAGTAAGAGACATCAGAGAATCCCACACCGGAGAGTGACATTTAGGATTCCCTAACCACAGGAAAAGCTTTAACCCAAGTTCATACTTTATTACACATCAGAGAATGTAATCACAGCGCACCAAATGACAAAAAAAAAATTAAAAATAAATAAATTGGATTTTCTTAGTCCTACTACTTCAATAATAATTTGCTTCTATTCTAAATATTGCTCAGAACAAGGTGATGGCATGAAGTAACTTACTACTTATGCTTGCCAGACAGAGCAGCTAGTTCAGCTTAAGGGAAACAAAAGGAGGGTCTTCTACAGACAATCAAGTCAGTCTCAGCAGCCTCCATTGATTGAAGACAACTTAACTCAAAGAACAATCAAGATATTTATTACAATCACAGCACAGTAGCTTGTTTGTGCAGGGTGAGCACAATTCAGTGCATGTATATTTTTTTCCAAGTCCTTTTGACACTGTTTACCCTGATTACCACATCTCCCTAAGAACAGTTCTTCAAGTAAGGATACTAGGTATGGGTATCCTTAGCATGTGCTACCCCTGGTGAGCTTACATGAGCTTGGGAAGGCTGAAAGGTTGGGGAGGAATATATCCACTTTACTCAGCACTACAACAGCCACATGGACCCCATCAGTTATGGGGTCTCACATGATGAGGCAAGGATTTCTTAAAGCTGACTCAACTTCCTCAAACTTTACCATAGTTACAAAAACTTGCAATGATTTAGAGTTCACAGAAGCAGAGGCATAGAAACCAAATAAAGCTTTCTGACCTTTCATCTCAAAACAATCTCTGCTTTATGACAACTATAGCTGAAGGCCTTTCTGGCAGGGGCACTAATGCATGCTACTTTATTTTCCAGGTCTGACTGGAAATGAGACTGAATGCGAAACAAAAAAAAATTAGAACTACTACTCTGCATTTAATGTGTTGCTACAGAAAAAGTGACAGTAGTTCCTCAGGCAGAAACACAAAGAAACACTGAAGCTACAGCCACAAAAAGGTGTATTACTGTTCACGGAATAGTTAGTTCAGTGTAAAAAGGAAGTCAATGGCTGTCTGCAGCTAAGTCTATTGGGTTGACTCAAATCTTCCAATTAATATTTTTAATACTTGCCTACATTTATTTCCTTTTTGGGATGCTCACTTCAGTGCACTTGCCTTTGCATATGCTGACAATCATATGTCAAAGTGACAAGGAACCACGCAAGGCAATCCTTTAGTCTCGTTTATGTGCTGTATACTCTAAAAGGACCAAACATTCAGTTTTGTAAGGCACTTGGTGTTACAGGGTTCAAACCCCACTAAAAAATCAACAGAGCTCAGACTACACACAGTCATTGCACAACTGCTATATTAAAGACGAACATTTGCTGAGGGAAGCCACAAAATGATGATTGCTCAGATTATAATAATGCTATCATTGTTATACCCTTTTTAACATATTTTTTCATTTACTATAAATGTTACTAGATATTTACTACTAGTATGGCAGAAAGTGCTAATGGGTTGCACAGCAGGGGTCAGCAATGCATAAATCCCCAGGATGATACTCTCCATAAAAAAAAAAGATGTCATGTAATAACCCTCCTCAAAGAGTCGTTAGGAGAATTGTGTGGTTTAATCTCTTTTTCCTCTGAGGCCAAAGTTTGATGCCACAATAAATCCAGCTTTGGAGCTCATGGTATCAGACCAAAAAAAGCTGTGGTGCCCTGACGCAAAGCAATGATCTGCTGCAAATTTATTGATAAACATATCAACTGAATAAGACCTCTGGAAGCTCCAATTTGCTCAAAAAATTCTGACTGGTTAGCTTTGTAAAATTAGGCTTTACACTGGAAAAGTTATTACTTCTTTCCCTCCATGCACACACCAGCCAGTGTTAAGAGTGCTGAAAAAAAAAAACCATTATCACATCTTATGGCTAGTTTGTCTTAAACAGAGGCAAATACTCACCTCTGGTCCACATCAGATGTGTACGACCGGGTCATCTAGCAACACACAAGCCTAGCGGAATGACAGCCTAAGTCAGTCAATCACACACTAATACATACTGCAAGAGATTAAATCCCTACTCAGAATAGGGCCACCCTCAAATAAAGCCACAGGTTGCTCAAAGCCTTGCCCAGTCCATTTCCGAGTATTTCCAAGGATGGAGGTTCTACAACTTCTCTAGACCCTGTCCCAGTGTCTGACCTCCCCTTACACACAAAAAATAAAAAAATCCTAGTATTTCATTAGAATTTCCCTTGTTGCAACTTGTGTACATTACACAAGATCAGCACAGCCCGTTGCACAAGTCACCGGATACTTCTGAGCTTCCTCTGCCGCAGAGCAGCTGTTCAAAATGCAGGTTAAAGATCCAGACGTGTTTTTGAGATTATATCATCCAAGAACAAAGAAGAGGTTCTGCAATGCAAAGCACCAGGGCTGTTGAAGGGAAAGGATGAAGTTCCTTCAAGCAGTCAAGTCTGTGGCTGGTTATGAACCACAGCATTAATACAGTGGCTTTTGGTGATAGGATCAGCAAAGACCAACACCTTTCCTGAGAGTGAGAGAAAAGAATTAAGACGTCTGCTCAGGAAAGAAGCAGCTGACTACACTTGGTATAAAGGAAAGTACTTCTGACTAACTGATTTCAGTTCCAAATGGGAAACTGACTTGCAAAACCTCAACTATTTCTGCTCATCAAATGAAGAACATCTGAAATTAATTAGGGATAAAGACAACCTGATCCTCTAACAACTTTCTTCAAGCTTGAAATCAGATAAATTAGGATCTTATTTGGAACATAAACATTTGTTTACATATCTAAATGCTGAGCACATTAAAAAGATACCATTATTAAAATACCAAACCAGCTTGCATTACACCACTCACTGAGTCTGTTTCATTCCTGTATCTGAGAAATTATACTCAGAAGTCCTACAAGTACTGAAAGCAGATAAAGTACTGTAACTTTAACAGGCTGCAAAAAACATAAGTGATAGAAAACACAGGATGCTTATTTTAAAAATAGTTTTTAATAAAAATGGAAATAACAATAATGATAATAACTAATGAAAACTAGTGCTGAAAATTAACCATATTTAGTGTGCTTTACCTGATCCTCCAACAATGCTGCACTGGATTTACTTTAGAAGCAGGAATACAGATACTCAACAGGTTGCCTGCATCACTAAACCATCTTAAATTTGTATTAGAAATAGCATTAATTTCGTATCTGAGGATGAAAACCAACAAGAGGTACTGGAATGCAGTCATTTCTGGTTTACCAGAAAGATGAGCACACACAAGGAAAAACTACATGCTAGCTTCCATTTCAAACAAGCAATGCTGTTGCTAACCAGCAAGAACTTATGTCTTACTGAAAGGCTTCTGAAATTTGCTTTGAAGAAAAACTCTTGGAACACGCAAGTCTTCTTTCCTATTCACAGTTTCTCGCTGCACATATTCATTGACCACTTGCTCATATCCCTCAGCCTTGAAAAGCCGAGACAAGAACTCTGGAAGAGAATTTAAAAAACGAAGATGAAATATTATGTTTAAGTTATTTTTAAAACACTAGTCAGCATTTATATAAGCATATGTTCTCATGTGTTACAGCATGAAAATCACACAGGCCTTCAGATTTCAAGCTGTTCTATGCAGGCAGACTGCTGAATAAAAATCAACATAAATCTCCTTTAGAAACATCAACCTAAGCAAAACAGCTTGCAAAACTGGGGCTTAAGCTGGCTACTCAGTTTAGTTTCCAAAACTTGCCACATCTCTTATTTTTATGGAGCCTTGTCATTATCCTTGTGACTGACGCCAGTGCATTTTCACTTTGTGCAGCTGACCTTCGCTAGCTGAATACATCACCTATTTCAAATATTTCAAAGGTAATCCAGCCTTGTAGATGCATCTCTGCTTGAGGAAGAATACCACCCTACGTTACCAGACATTCACATGCCATTGCTCAACAGAAAAATGGACAAAATGGCAAAGTGGATATGGTGGTACCAAGCCTCCACTAAGTCAAACTGAAAGTATTTTCCATAAACAAAAGAATCTTACTCAAAGCATATCTCCCTTAGGAAAGGCAGAAGTACCACACAAACAGGGTGACCTAAGCAGCAGAGAGGGCTGCTCATGCTATTGACTTGTCATGTTAATTAAAAATCATCACTTTTCCTTTCCTGCATCTTGTTTAATTGACTCAGGGGGTAATTTCACAATAAATTTAAGCCATTCTAAGCTTGTGCTACTTGATAGAAAACAAAGACATGCCATTTTTTCACTGCTCAGGGGGATCAGCTCGATGAAACAGCTGATCATGTGGGTACAGGAACCCCAGCACTAGAAGAGGTGGTGTGTTGAGGAAGGAAGATGAGACCACCCACTTTGGTGGTAGTGCAGACTTATATCAACCTAAGCCCACCATGAAGCCACATGCACTCGTAAACATAGTGTGTTCATGAAAAATGGGGGACCCACATCAGTGAAATATAAATAAACAGCACTTAATTGTGGACCTATTGAAATCTCATTGTGAGGAAGTTGCACCTATTTCATAACACAAAATTACAACCATGCATTCCTCCACGAATTGAGTATTATTTCAAACAGCGGAAGAATGGATTTTTTTTTTCCATGGAAGAAGCTCAGTGCTATTATCTGAGGCCAGACATATTATAAATAAGCATCATTCAAATCACCCCATGTAGCAATTATTTGGTGTACCAGTGTAGTGCTAAACAAATGAAAAATAGCATGGGTTGCAAACTGTGCAGAAATGATGGCAGTCATGTTTCTAGTAACAAAAGAATTCTCAAGCATTATGCATATATTTATATCAAAATTAGTGAGATGAATGAGATCATAATGATTAAAAATGGGAGCAGAGGTGGTCCATGAGACAGTCACAGACCAGCCCAAGGCAAAACAATTGCTAACATGAGCAATATAAGACAAATTCTCTCTTTTCTCCTTCCTTCCTCTTCCTCCTCCCTACCTCAATTCTTCCCCCAAAGCAAACCTGCATACTAGCAAGGAATTTCTCATTCAGAAACAATTCTAACACACAATAAAAATGGGATTTAAAATTCCACAGTCTCTTACTTGTTCCCTTTAGCACCCATTCTCTTTGTAAGAGCTAATTGTTTAAACAGAATTAAAAATCACTCAACAAATAGCAGTTCTAGAAATGCTTCAGTGAAGCTGTAGCACACCCTGCCTTATCTTAGATTTCATCCTTGTCCTATAAAGAATAGAGAGAGCTCAGACAAGATTAATGGTTTTTATATATCAGAAGCAATTAGGTAATACATTATGTCATAAAATGTGAATAACATTTACTTGGCTCCAAATCGGTCTCTTCAGTAGCTGTAGTTTGCTTTAGCCTAAGAACAAAGAGCCCCACAGAAATAATCACACAGTTCTTATTACACAATGCCCTATAATTGATAAGGGGAAGTAACGGTTCACTAAAGTTTAGCATGAGGAATTGGGAGTTAGGAGACAAGCTATAATCCCAACTCATTGTGAGAGTCTAAGCAAATTCCTTCATGTCTCTGAGCTTTGATTTCCCCACCAGTAAACTGCAATAATTAGCTTTCTTCCTAAAGCATTATGAGCACTAAATGAAAAACTGTTTAAATACTGTATCACATGGAAATGCTTTTTGCATCATCTTTACTGAAAAACAGAAGACAGAGTGACCACAGCTAGTCGGTGCTATCTCAGCAGGATCTCTGCACAAGCTTCTCAGTGCTCTAGTCACGGTTCTGCTTTGGAAGTCATTGACTTCTTCAGTAGACCTCATCTTGCACACCAGGAACAGTCTTGCAAAAAGAATGATGCCAAGGTAACTGCTTAGTTGCTTCCTGAAGGTGATCAATTCTTTTACTGACCATTGGTCTTTTTCCCTTAGATAACAAATCTGAATGAAATTCAGCAAATTCAGAAACTGTTGTTCTTGGCACACTATAGCCCATACAAGAAGACTGTAAACAAGAAAGCGCTCCAAAAAGTCCTGCCAGTCTAAATACCCTCTTCCTCCCAAAAAGGATGGCAAATGAAGTACACCACGATTTAACAGTTCATTTGTGTAAAACAAAACTTCCATGGGCATGTTGGCAATTCCCTGAAGCAAGTTTAAACAGAAGATTCACAGAATAGAAAGCACTCTACAGTATGTCTTACCTTCAGTAAAAAAATACGATCTTGTCCCATCTTGTCTAACATAAAAGTTTTCTCCAAGTTTGCTGCCAGATTTAAACCTGAGCATTGCATAATCATACAGTCCATAGTCTCTGAACAAGACACACTTGCCTGGTTTTAATACCTGTCACATAACACACATATGCTTTAATAAGGTAAATGGATTTAGCCACGTATATATAAATTTATTTGTATACACATACAGACACATACACTTACAACTAAGACAAGGCATCCTAACACATTCAATACAGAAGTGATATATATATATATATATTGAAATCATTCCCTGTGCAACAAAAAAGTTGTATATAAACTGGATTGTCCACTCTTAAAAATGCTTCCCCATGAACAGTAGACCACAAATAGTTTCAAGATACCCATTTGGGTGCTGATCACCTAAACAAGCTTTTTGCAATACTCTTCAAGTACAGAGGAAAGAAGAAAATATACAGTTTAACTATAAAAATTAAGTCCTAACAGGGCATTTTCTTTGTTGGGTAGTATACAGTCTAGCACCTGATTTTGCTTAATGATCAACAATGAAATTTAGAATACCATGCCATTTCTTTTTTCGTGTGAGAAAGAAAAATGTTGCAATATAATAAGAAATAAAAAAAAGAACAATTTCAGGAAAATGGGTTGCGGGTTTGTTTTTTTTTTAATTGCTCTTTGGTAAAGAAATCAAGCCATAAAGAGTTTAAAATTTAGAAATACATGGTCATTGGCCATGCTGACTTTAGACAGTTGATGCATGCAACTTTCCTACCTCATCAAATACCAGCTGTATTTGTTAGATGAGAAATTTGCAAATTTGTGCAGAAACCTACACGCGAGTTAAATGAGCCAGGCATCTCCACAGAGAAAACAATAACTAGCCTTTTCATGTGCACAAGCTAAGAACCAATCCTCACTTTGGAAAACAGCTGGGGATATACCAAAAAAATCTAACACTCCCTTTTCAAACTACTGACGTAGTAGGATATCTAATAATATAAAATCCCAAATACACACATATGCATAAACAAAAAATATGTTGACTATTTCCCTCTGCAGTCAATATATGACATCTCAGGGAAATTCAGAACAATCACAATTCAGATTGTTTACACCACTCTCTGGATGGGCCTATCCTAGTCTGTCAACTAGCAAAGGCAGCCCAGGGAGATGAGTCTCTCTAGATTAATGTTGATCTCCGAACGCCCCACTTCTAAATCGCCACAGATCAAGTGTGTTTAATAATAACAATAACACTCTAATTGCAAGGCACTGTATCTTCTGGAAGTCGATTTTGGTTCACTGTTATTTGCACCTTACCAACACAGACATTTCTGCAATCCATAAACACTATTTGTAGCATACAACCTAGGAGCCCAAGTCATAGGTTCAAAATACCTTTTTGTTATGTTGATGGCATGCATTAGGCCAGAATCCAAACAACCTCACAATACCAAGGAAAAAAAGAAAAAAACATTTTAAAACATATTTTAGTCCCGTATACTAGGTGAACTAACTAAATACATCCATGGAATATAGTATTAAAGATCACCATTACAAGCGGGGTTATTTTCTCAGAAAAAAAATCGTACTTTCAAGCTAAAAAGAAGAAAAGTGCTTTAAAAAGCAAAATCATCTGGTTTTACCTTGTAAATGTTCTTCAAGACAAGATGCATTTTGTCAGGATGAATGGCAGAAAGCACAAATATAAGTGTGACAACATCCACAGAATCTGCTGGTATATTTTCTAGAAGATCATCTTTGGTAAGATCACACTGGAACACTTTACATCTTTCAGGACTGTATAAGGCATTTTTCTAGGGAAATGAAAGGAGTATGCTTTCACTGAAAATTAGCAGCATTTGTTATTGCAAAAAAGTAAAAAACTTGTAAAACTAATCAGCAGAGCGACACAAAACATGGTGTCAAAAGAACATTAACTTCCAACAGGTGACTAATGCAATCAGAAATTCTTTGCTGCATGCTACAACAGTGAAACTACAGCTCCTAGAATAGTCTGTTCTCAGGAATTTGAGAAGGAATGTGCATTAAGACAGTTCAGAAAACATACCATTTCTGTTTTACTGCTGCTTCTACTCTTTAAAAATACAGAAATTCTGTATTACAAGGTGATCAAAGTACAGCTCTTGAGCTACAAGTAGACTGTAAACAGTTCGGGTTCATGTCACATAACCTACAGCTGGGCTGCTCTAGCCCACAGTTTTGCTGGGTAAAAGGAAACCTGGTCTTGGCAAGAAAGAAGTTCAGCAAGAGCTGTGGAGGCAGACTCCACTAAGTCATCCAAAACCCAGGGCAGACACTCAGCCCAACCTCATCTTGCAGTGCAGCTGTGGCATCCCAGGGAGCTGCTGTCCTCTCCTGTTTGCCACATGTATTTCTTCCCATCTTTGCCATGAGACAGGCAGCATGTGTCTTGTGGTTCTCAGTCACAAATGTCACAAAGAGAATGCTTTCAAATAACAGATACATAGAAATTTACCTAATAAACCAGGAGACTTTTAAAGCCCAAAGCCCCCACCAGCCTTGCTGGAAGACTTAACTTTGGACTGCAGTACCACCTACCTGCAAACAACTATAAACATACCTATTTCTAATCAGGCTACAAGTTTCCTGAGCAGTAACTTTCTTAGCCCTGTTTTTAAGATTCTCCTTGGGACCTCCTCTGCCCCTCAAATATCAAGGGCAAGCTTCCACCCCAAACAAATTTTGCTTGTACTACAGAACCAGCAGAGACAGAGTAGTGCTCCCAAAAAACACAGTCTTCAGAAATTATTCCAGTAATATACATATATTACCATAATGCTACAATTTGACGCTGAAAAACTAGGTCTTGAGCAATGATTCAGCTTCTTGCATAGGAGCTCCACTGAAATGGATGAGTCTCCATTTTTTGGCAAAAGCTATTCTACCCTTCTTACAAAAAGGAAGGCAAGAGAAGTCTGTTGTTCCAGTCATTTGTCATTTCAGAAGCTTCTAAAGTCACTCTAAAAGAAGTTCCAAATATCACACCAACCTTCACATACTCAACAGCTCTAGGAGAGAAATCACAGGCATACGCAAAAATATTCAGATCTTCTTCTAAGAGTGGAAACAAGCAGTTCCCAACCCCACAGCCTGCTTCCAGAATGGTCAGCTTCTGATCTGCAAACTGGGGAGGAAGAAATCCAAGATAAAGCACATCATTTTTGTTTTCCTCATGATATGAGCAGAGACACTGTTCAATCAGCATTTTAAAAGCTGTAATCAATTTTAATTACCATTGATTCAAAAACCAGAGTAGACATCCATTGGATAATCTGACACTACAAAACAGAAATCTTGATTTCTGCAGAATTACAAATCTTTTTAGAATATAAATATTTCTTTAGTCATCTACCCCTTAAGTAATCAACAGATTGTTGTACCATTTCTGTCTTGTCTTTCATTCAGCTACAACGAACAACAGATGCATCTGGCTATTCCCCTTAACGATGTTTTGCAATTAGCCTGTAATTCTGGATGCTTTTCTTTAAAGTAGTGTTCTGAAGTGCACCAACTTGCATCTGAAAATGTCACATCACAGACAGACAAGTTGTCTATTTAGGACACAAACCAAATATTCTAGATTTCATTCTTAGTATCCAGTATGGGTCAATTATAAACTGAAACCAAACTGATGCATCTGATTCTGAGGAGGCATCTGATATCAAAAGAAACTACATAGGGCACTGCAAACTTAACGTGTGACAGCTCTTACCCTAGTGGCTTTGTTATAAGTATTATTAAATCATTTGGAAACCATCAATCCCATCTTTTACATAGGAATTGTATAGATCTCACCTCCCGACATGCTTTTAACTCTTGAAACTCTCTGGTTGTCCAATGTCTGTCTTTGAAGAAATTGGTGCTGTTTCTTTTGTAAAATAGATCCCAGTTCTTCTGTGCCTCTTTCTCCAGTTTTAGTTGTTTGAACTCAGACACCAAAACCTTATCTTTTGCTAGTCTCTCTGCTTCTTCTGGGCTAAGGATTCTTGCACTATGGCCTTCTTTTTGCAAAGCACCATCTTCAGTAGATGTTGTTACTGTATTTAAGCAATTGGCTGATGCATTTTCTTGAAACATCCTAGATTCTTTCACACAAATATGAATGCCAAAGACCCAAGGGTGATTTTCTTTCTTTAGTGTATGTTTCCATCACTTAACTTAGGTAAAATAACTGAGGATCTAGAAGCAGAAGAAAAAATGAGAAAGAGTTACGGTATGCACTTACTACGATTTGACGGTGATCTGTCCTACCTGATGGACTGCAATGCCACCAGATTTCTCTTCATTTCAGAAATCTTCCATCCAAACTAACAACTGCATACAACATCACACTGATGTCAAAGTTAAAGAGATACTTAACAGAGTCTGCTGGTCTTCCCTCTGCATCCTAGAAAGCCACCTAACAAGAGAAACATGGTGCAGCTCTAAGCGTATTTTCACTAAAACCGACTTTAAAAGGAAAGCAAGAGCTTTGTTTCTTGTTAACCCCAGTTAGACCACCACAGAAAAATCATAACTGAAAAAGAGGTGACATTTAAACATCCCATTAAAGTTGATGAAACAAACTATATTCATATTGGCATTTCTCCTTCCTGCTCTCACCTCTGTGAGAAAACACTGGTGAAAACATCAGCATTTATAATGCCACATTACTCAAACAAGAGAGCAAAACCAGCATTGTGGCCAGAATGCCCGTAGCCGGCCTGTGTCAGCATTCCTTCCACTGCCTTCTCCTGAGGATCCCCGCCAGTTTTAAGAATCACAGGCATTTTTACTTTCAGATTTTAACAAAAATGGAGCAATGAAGAGTTCTCCGTAGGCTGGGAAGAGATCCAAATCTTTTCCCTGATGTTAAACTAGTTCTGACCTCTGCCTTGCCACGAACATCCAGATCCTCAAAGATGGCACATGTGAATTAAATCCTGCACGGCTCAGTAACTCCCAGGGAAGCCCAGGAGGCCAAAACATGCCACTCGTGTACACTAGCACCCAGAACCGGGCATTAGTGTCATTTCACCAAAATGGGAATGAGAAAAACCCAACAATACCCACCCTAAAGCAAAAAAAAGGAGTAGTACTTCACTTACACATTTTATCTTACATGATGCAAACACGAATGTAAAATACAGACGTGTGCAAATGAACTAAAGAACTGTCAAAATTTTGTCCAGCTTCATGGGAGACAGATGACACTTGCTTTTTCCTTCAAAAACAACAGAAAATGTTAGAGAAGAGGCTCCCTTGAAAGAAAGTCTCCTCAAGAAAAGTATATCCTCAGCAAGAAGCTTAATCAGCAAAATTTCTACCACGTGCCTGGCATGCTACAAAAAGATCAACGTTTCAACGTCCCTTCATAGGACAAGCTAGAAAAAAAGTCCTTTCACTGACCCATTTGCGCCCAGAAAACACTGTGGTGGGAAGTTAGCACGGTGATAAACACGGTTTTAACAGCCCGTGTTTAGACTAAAGAGCCTTTTAAAAGGTGTTTAACCCAGCCCTAAAACGCCAAACGGATAAAACCTCTGTGCAAACCCCCGGTCCCCCCACAGGGAAACCGACTTCGCGCCAACAGCTGCTCCCTCAGAGGGACCGGGGCCGCCACCGCCGCGCTGAACATCCCAGCAGTGAAGGCCCCCCCTGCCCTGCCCTGCCCTCCGGAGGGCGGGGAGCGGCGGGCTCCCACCTCTCCTCGGAGGGACGCCCCTGCGGGGACCCGCACCCCCTCCGCGGCGACAGCAGCCCCTGCTCGGCCCGGCCCAGCGCCCCCGCGTCGCCGCGCCCCGCTGTACCCGCCGCCGCCGGCCGCGGAGCAGTTTCCCGGCTGCACTCGGCCCCCGGAAGGGCGCCGGGCGGCAGCGCACGGAGGAGAGGAAGGGACGGGCCGGGTCGGGAGGGGAGGGGACGGAACGGGACCGGGGCCATGAACGGCTCGGCGAACTCGCTGCTGGACAAGGAGGAGCACCCGCTGCAGCTGGGCGAGAGCNCCTCTCCTCCCGCTCCCCGCGTCCCTTCCCCCTGCCGCCTGCCCTGGCGGCGCTTCTCCTCCTGCCGCACCCACCCTTCCTGCCGGCGAGCCCCCTGTCCTCGGACCCCTTTTCACCGGGCGGCCCCGGGGCGGGGGGCAGTACCTGCCCGGCGCCCCGCCATCCTCGCCAAGGTTTCCTCCCGGAGTCCCGCCGCGGCTTCTTACTCGTTAAGGGCTGTCCCCTTCCCGCCGTCCTGCGGGGGCCTCCGGCCCGCCACGATGAAGCCTTCCTGTCGCCCTGGCCGCTCGTGCTCCTCACTGCCTCCTTCGTGCCGCCACCCCAGGGCTTCGTCCCCGCTCAGCGCCCGTCTCCCCTCCTCAGCGCCCATCTTCCCTCCCATGAGTGCTTTCCCCACAGAGATGACCATCCCCGGCGGACAGCGTGAGGGGACAAGGGGAAGGTGGATACCGGCCGAGAGCGCTGGTAGGGAGGAGGTTTGAGCGAGGCAGGCCGGGGAGGACGAACGGCTTACGAAGTTTTTTCCTGAAACGTGCGCGGATCGCTCAGAAGCACAAAGCGATCACCTCTGTGAGGGGGTGGCTTGCCATTTTATTTTATTTTCTTTATGGCAGTGGCAGGACAGGTCACCGCAGGCCCCAGCCTGGCGGGAGTGCCGGGAGAGGAGCGCGGCTGGGCGGCAGCCCAAGCGCCCGCAGTTTTGTTTTTAACTGGTTATTTTCGTGATGAGGCAACGTGTAACCCAGCAGCCCCGGCCCTGGCTGTGCCAACTCCAGGCAGCTGTAGTAAGTCACTTTCCAGGAAAGCAAGCAGAAATGACTCAAACGCATACAGTACTGCCTAATAAGTGTAAGATGATATCTGAGGTAGGGTCTTGAGCAGTCACGAAGGTTTTGAATAATTGGAAGTATATGTGGGTTTTTTTAAAGACACCAGATACTATTCCAACTGCTCTGTTCTAGCACTGGGTACATTTAATTTCATATTAGAAGATTGTTCGGGAGAGGAGCTCACTGTATCTCTGTATTTGAATTCTGTGGGCAAGAAATTGCTTTTTCATCCTCTAAATGAGTCCAGGGTTTAAAATGAGTAGTAAATCACCAACAGTAAATGAAAGTAATAGTAAACTTATATTTCAGTAGCTTCGTATTAAGGTGGGGAATTTATGTGGTTAACAGTAGGATTTTTTGGTTTATGATGCATAATCCTAGGCCCAGTCTCGTGGCCCTTATTCATACACTACAAGTAAGTAATTTCAGTGATACTAGTCACCTGAGTGCAACTTGAAAGAACAGCTTTCTAGATTGAGGCGTTACTCAAGCAGATGGTCAATGATTGAGGCAAAGCTATTTTGCTCAATAGTATACTCTGTCTAGTGGATTAACACTTAAATTTTGTGTGTTTCATCCCTCTGGTTATACATAACTCCATCATGCTAAAAAATACCATGCCATATGTTTGGTACATTTAACTGTTTATACATAACACTGAACAGTTTTAGCCAGCACTAACATACTAGCAAATCTCCATTTATAAATCAAAGTTTTAAAATAGCCCAACTATCAAATGAATGAGGTTGTTGTCTGATAGCGTATGAATTAAACCCAAGCCATATCCAGATAGAAATACACTGGATTTCTAGAATTGAAAGTGCTTCAATAATCCATTTCTTAAGGGATTGCAAAGCCAAAGCTCTTCAGACTGCAACTGGAAGAATGCAGTTTTATTTCAAAAGAGCTTTCTGTGTGCTGTATTTTCCATCCGTGACTTTCAAGTCAGATCGCTTCATTTCCTGGTTATAAATTTTTTTTCTAACTGTTGATCTGGAATGATTTATCTGGGATCTGAGCATTATATTGTTCCCATAATCCTCTTCACACAAACTACAGTAAGAGGATTTTGTAGGCTAAATTTGTTTCGGCCTTCTTAAAATACTTCATTCCTTTCTGTAATGTTTATGAAATACTGTACGGAAAAGCTGGATTATCCCTGGAAAACACATCTTAAAAACATTTGACTTTTGGAAAAAGGACTGTGGTTACATTTGGAGGGACATATGTGCACTCCATCTACAGCAAGATTAGCCAAGCACGTACACCTAGTAAGCTAAGCAAATGAAAACAATTTGTTGAGTGTTTGTTTAGAGTAACTATATTTTGCTGATACCTAAGAAACAAGTGTCATAATGATGCTCCTTTTAATTTAGTGACTGTGCTGTTGAAACTCTTGATCCCTTTTTGGCAAAGACACTAGCTCTTGTACAGCTGGTTTGTTTTATTTAGCAAGCTTGCACATAAAGTAGGTGGGAAACAATAGCTAGAAATAGATTGCTCAGATGAAAATGAAGGGTATGATTTGGTCTGGCAGTTAAGGCATGAGGATTAAGTCAAGTGTGCCTGATTCTTCTTGTTGTGCTGTCAAAGTAAAACTCAATTAGACATTAACGTCCTTTTAATGAGAATTTATTACAAGCTGGGGTTTGGGGGTTTTTTTGCAAATGTGCTTTTCATAGTGGAATTATATTTTAAATTTGTTCTGACATAATAATTTCTTAACTAATGCAGTAATTAAAAGCCTTGATCGTGAGTATGATTGCGCCTCTTCTTATCCAGAGATGCTAGAATTGAATGGAGGCTTATTTAAAAAACAAACAAAACAAAACAACCTATATCTGTCTGATCTTATTTCACTTTGTCTAAATCCTCTGTCAAAATATTACAGGTTCTGATAGTTTTTTCTGGGTTTTTTTATGGCTCATCGGCACGACAGAATAATGAGGGGAAAAATACTTCTAGGTTAAAATGTTCTTAGTTCAAACAAATACACTAAGCAGAAGTGCCTTGTTTGGGAGACAAAGCATTCTATACAATGTAGCAAAAATACTTAAATCTAGGGTTAGTTTAAAAGCCATTACAGTGTCTCACCTTAGTCATGCTTTCTATCCACCAGTGGCTTTGGACTAGCATAGAGCCTGCTGAAGTAAGATCAGCACCTCTTTTTTCCTCATAAGCGAGACCTGAGGTCTCTTCTGCCCTTGAGGAGGTACTGTGGAGGCAAGATGGCTGTTAAATAGCCAGAAATATCAGTAAGGCTAAATGAGTTGATGTCACTAAATTAGTCTTTGTCGCAGAGGGAGTCCTCAGGTTTGGAATTGGCAGGAGCCACGCAGAGCCCTGGGTCTTGAAGTTGATACTCTTTTGAGATGCATGGTACGGTTTTACGCTTGCCTGCAAAATTGTGTGTCACTCAAAGCATGAGATTTGGAGAAGCCTGCTTTTGGTCTTCAAACACAAGGTCTAGAACCTTATTTCCATTTTAAAAAGGCAGTTCAGAATCTGGTGCCATCATATGACTGGGGCGCTGAGCATAGACTCGTTGTACTGGTGCATTATTCCACTCCTGCTGTAAACACTAGCGTGTATTTTAGCATTCCCTATAATCACAGTGAACGTGCAGTGACTCTTTGCAGGGCAGGATGACACTTCTGAAGACTCTAAGAAATGTAATCGCAATTGTTTTCCTCTTTAGATGATTTTAAGCCAGCATCAATTGATACATCTTGTGAGGGGGACCTCCAAGTGGGTAAAGGAGATGACGTAACAATCACTTTGCCACATATTCCAGTAAGTTTGTTATATATGTGTCCTTGTTTAATCTCCAACAGATTTGCAATGTAGATAGAGTCTAATGTAAATATTATTTTCACTTTCATCTTTGTTAATACAAGTGGGCTCAATATTTGAGCAGCCAGACTTGTAGTATGTTACCTTAGGAAAGGACTGTACAACTGAATCTTTGTAAAGGGTTATATGTGTAAGGTTGCAGTCTGTTCTTTACTTTTGATTGATTCCTTCCTTCCTACTCTTCCTTGAATAACAAGACGACTTTCACTGTTAGCTGAAGCTCTATACCTGGTTTCCATCCATTTTTAGTGCTATGGCTTAATGAAGAAAGGCAGAGTAATTCGGGCTTTAGGCAAGGTTTGATGATCAGAAGCCACAGGTAGGCCTGTAAGCATATTCTTCCTGTTACTAAATCATGTACAGATAGCATAGAGGGTTCCCTGCCTTATCAGTGGAAGCGAGCGGGGTGGTTCTGGTGAGTGGCAGTGAGGTGGTTTCCCTTCCACTTCCTCCTCAAATTATGCCATAAAGATCTTCTGTGTGAGGATGACGGTCAAACAGCAATAAAACAAGTGATCAAAATGTTTAGAGGTGCAGCTGTTTTGTAATTGAAGGTTCAGTGGTTTCCTTACCAAAACAAAAGAAAGTGCTCGCATGCTGGAACTGGATTTGTTTATTAGCTGAAGCTAATGCTATGTGTCAAGCCAATAAACCAGAATTCACAGACATCGATGGGTTTGGTGGTTGCAGGGTGGTGCCAGTCAGTTTAGAAGCTGTGTGTCGGATCCTTTTGGTGTTGTTTATCCTAGCATGTTGGTGTTTTTAATTGGTAGGTGACGGTACTGTGATAATTCTCACCGAATGAGGCTTTAGCCTGCTTCCCCCACTCCTGTTTTTTATGTGGCTTTGGTCACCTTTAGTGCTGCAGGAGGTCAAATACTGTTTTTTGTCTATAAAAGCAATGAGCATGGTAGTGCTATTTGAGAGCAGGTAACGATATGGTTAGTAGCAGTGGCATCCATATTGGATTGACTGGGAACAGTGTCATTCATTCATCTTTTGGATTGAACAACATCACTTGTCTCTTTCCGAATTTCTGTACTGATGGGTTTAATTTGATTGTCTTCCCATGAGTATGAACAGCTTTAAGCTTATAGTGTGCTTCAGAGGCTTAGGCAGCTAACTGCACTGAACGCAGCCACTGTGCGTATGTTGTTCCAAGGCAATGCTGCCTATGTTCCAGACAGAGAGCTGGAAAACACTAAGCATACTGGAAAAGAGTGAAAAGTTTTGAGATCATTTCATCCTGACAAGATTTACTAAATTTCTTCGATCTTGCTTTGGTTCTCAGTTGCCCAACAACTGGATAGGATTTAGCTTCTAAGTTGTTTTTTGAAATTGTCTGGTCCCTGAGGATCTCTCTGATAATTTGTTCAGTGGAGATATTTTGGTGTCCCTTGCTGGTTGGATAAATTGAAGTACTATTTCTACATGTGGATTTAGTGGTTTTAATATTTGATAAACAGTCTTGGTTGGGCAAGTGAAGAATTTCTGTTTGTTAAAAAACCTTCATGCATGAAAACAAATTGATTAAATGTCACCTGTTTCACCTACCTCCTTCTTCTGTCCTGTAATCAGCAGAATCTGTAAGCCAGTGTTATTTAGGCACTAACATAAAACCTAAACATTTAAATTTAAGTAGAAGGGTGAGACTGTTAATTTGCTTAAGCTTGTTTTTTTAGCCAAAATCACCATCTTTGAGTTAGGAGGCTTCTGGGTAGCAGAATGATAGCCAACAAACTTTGATCAATTTTCATTAAACTTGTGCATTATACATTTCCTGACTTAGTTGTCAACAGTGAGCAGGATTTGACTTTCAGCTTGCTTTTTATTCTCTTAAATGTTGATTTCCTCTCTTAAATGTAGGAATGATAAAAATGTAACATGTCTTTGAAGACTAGACTTTCTTGAGACATCTTTTCTGAATTGTATCTGTATCTCTTACTGTATCTTTTTTGGGAATTCAGATTTTTCACCCTTACTGTTCCGAAGCCATTTTAAATTCAAACATATTCTATTTATTAGCAATATAGGAGAATAGGAATTGCATTCTGAGTGGTTAAAATATGGTTGTTCATTTTTGCTACTCAGAATAAAATTTAGAAGAGCACATTTTTTCCTTTTCTCCCTTTTTTTGGTTGCTTTCCTACAGCATGTGCAAAGGTGCACATGAATAAACATTTTTTTTTAAATTTCTCTTGTACAGTAGATATACGTTACAGAGCAGTCTGAGAAGGTTTCATAGCTGGGAACGTATTTCTGTATATCCCCTTTGAGTAACATGTCCTTTTTTGACATGGCCAGGTGTGTGTCCATGCTGCTATGTGCAGATAGACCATAAATTCTGCCTCCTGTAACCCCAAAATGAGGTGTATGAGCCAGCCTGTGCATGGATGCAGTACAGCTGAGCATAATCTCAGCAGTATCAGTTAGCCAGCATGCACCACTACATGAGTTTGTCTCTTATTGCTTCTCATTCTAAGCCATTAGACTTTTATGGCTCTATGCAGTATTGTGTGGACTTGAGGACTTTCTGGAAGGCGTCAAAATACACCATTTGCTTTTGAGAAGACATTTCGGTATAATTGCACGGCATCTACATGCTAGGCTG
>VYZW01048959.1:45333-65953 GCA_013401315.1 Balaeniceps rex | reverse complement strand
CTGCTTTCCCCCGGTGCCCTCAGCTGTGCATTCCCATAGCTCCCCGTACAGATGAGCTGGGAAATGAACTTCCAGGTAGGTCAGTTCTCTGTCCCATTACACAGCTGTCCAAACAACAGTGCCTGAGGACAGAATCAGAGCATGTGGGAGTTGAACCAGTCCTTTCCTTCATGCAGAGAGGCCTTTGAGAGGCTGTGTCTAGGGTCCTGCACCAGAGGAATCTTTTCCCCTGCAAGCTTTTATATTGTCCTCCTGCCTGAAGGGAGCAAAAGAGAGGGTAAGAGCTTGTTCTTTTGAATACTTGATTACGTCTGATAACATTTCATTAAGCAGTGAACATCTGCACACATGTACCACAATACAGCCATTTATGTGCATGAACTAATCGGTGTTTATCAGACATATTTGACCACAACAGAAATGTTTTCAATNTACGGTTGTAACATGAAATGTGCAAAAGTTAAGGTTCCCCTAGCAATGTCAGCCTTTTCAGATGATGTAGACTCAGTTAAGGCAAGTGTTCAAAACAATACTATATGGAAAGCTTTTTTAAAAAGTAACTGCTGCACATCCTAACTCTTGTCATCTTTTAAACCTTAAAGGTGCATCAACATGAGGTGTTTGATCTTACAGCGCAAAAAGATCTAGGAAAGGTCTGACTCTTTCGTTGTTCAGCTTAGCATATATGTACACATATACACACACAACTATTTTAATTGGAGGCACCGCAAGGAAATGTTTAGCCAGGGCTTCAGGACCTATAACTACACTAAGCATAACAGGCAAATAGGAAAATGCAAAATTGGACAATTTTAAAGCAGATGTGTTTTTCCTACAGGGCTTTGGTGTCATCATTGGCTTAGCCACCATCTTTGACAGTGTGACACAAGAGGGTTTTGAATAGACTTTCTTAGTGGTCCTGCTGGAGTTCTGCCTGACAGACTTTTAGCGATGCAGCAGCCACCATAACATTAGTGAAAACAATTACTTTTTTCTCATCTGCACAGACAAAATGTTTAAAATTCTGGCCTCAAGGACTTAAGAGACAAGAGAGACCTGAGAGGAAGCTGACAGCCTGTGAGGCAAAAGTTGACTGGAAGATGGGCTCAGACCAAGTTTCCACCAGTGACCACTGTTACTGATAACACCCTTAACTTCTCAGTCCTTAAAGCTTGTGATCCTGGTGCTGTTTTGCTTTTCCTGCCTGCATTCAGCATAGTGGGCCTTACCACTTCTTCCAAGGCATTCTCCCTTTCCCTCCTCATAACCAAACCTCTTTTACGGGCTTTTAGTTTTCTGCTTCCCCAGCATAAAAACCTGCACTTTTCAATCTGACACTGATCTCTAATTCTGTTTAAAATTAGCCAGGCTAATCTTCCTTTCCCATTCATAAGACCACATCACTTCCTTCAGTTATCTCCTCGCCTACTGTATCGAGTTCAAACTTCTTGTTTAGATTTCTTTTCTAGTTCTCTGGAGTGCATTTCTTGTTGCATCTTTTCCCTTTCACCACCAATGCCTCTTAAATTGCTTCACCACCTTCATCCTATTTTATATGCTGCTTTCTGGGCTGCTGTGTTCTTCTCGGCCCGTGTGCCAACACTCCTCCATTTCAGCCATAGACTCTCTAGCTCTGTAAGCGTATGTGTGTAATTCTGGGGCACTTGTCCTTTATTAGACTTTATTTAAAATTTTATTGAATCTTTTTCCAGTATGGACTGTGGTCTATAGGTGATTGTGCTTGCTACAATCCAGGATATTCTAACAATGTTGTATTATCATCACTATAACTTACAACTAACAACTCCATCACTAGAAGTATGTGGAAATTCTACATCATTAAGCTAGGGAAAAAAAAAAAGAAATCTGGGCATTTTAAAGGGAAAGAACCCTTATTCCTGTTTACCTTTCCTTTAGCTTTCCCCTATGAATTTCTTAGCCTTGAACATAGGGAACATTTACAATTTGAAATCCCTGATATGGGTAGGCTGAGAACAGTGACTTACAAGTGCTCATTTGTCTGTGTATCAGACTCCGGGCATGAAACTGATTTTTAAAGCCTGCAAGATTGTGTTGGGAGGGAATAAGGGAGAAAGACATTACAGTACAAAGTAGTATCTTCTGTTGGCCTAATCATATATTCTTCCTCCCTCTTCCAATGGTCTCTTATGCTATGTCTTCAACATGAAAGAGTAAGTTTTACCTGGCATACTAATAAAGTACAGAGGACACAGGCAGTCTAGTCAGGGATCTAGGTTTAGGAAGTAAATTAGATCTAGGTTTAGGAAGTAAATTAGCGGAACACCACCACTATCCTTAAATACCCAGCTGGAGTTAGTCATATGGTTGTTTGCTTTCAATACACCTTCCTTGCCTCTGATTCAATATAACTATAGCATTTGAAATTGAGCTCTGAACTTTGAAATTCAAAAAATAGCAGTTTTAAAAACAGCAAAAGAAAACGTAATTTCTCAAACCAATACATGCTGAGCTAGAGGAACTCTCTCCAGCAAATAATGTGGAGGCTAAGAACTTAGTTTTTACTCTATAGTGCTAAGCAGCCCAAGGAAAATGGGTCTTACTAAAAAAGGGAAGAGTTCCAGTTGCTCAGACTTACTCCTGCAGGGGCTGAAGATAAGAAGCATTAAAATTGTGCCATTTTTACATAAAGGAAAGACTCATTTTACATAATCTGCCTATGCCATACACAAGAAAGATGTCCCCAGCTGAGGAACTGGGGTTTGTCTCACTCTGACACACATCTGACCTAAGGTGAATTACTCCTGGCATCAGTTCTCCATTTGTCAGGTAGACCTCATCTCTCTCTTCTTTCATTCTTGTCCCTTTAGCCTGTGACTTCTCCAGGGCAAGCACTGACTTCTAACCCTGTGGGTATAGAACGGCTAGCACAATAAAAGCCTAAATTTTGAGGGCTTTGCATCCTATGCTTAACACGTGTGAATATTTTTCTCTCATGGAAACCTGCCTAGGTGAACTGAGTCATTAGATACTCAACTTTGTGGGTGGATACGAAAGAATTGTCCTCCCTGTGTTTGGGCCACTTATTATGACAAATTTAACAATGTGGTATGATTTAGGGTGACTTACCTTAATAGCTGTTTAGTAACCAATCTTTCAGCCAACACTAGCTGTTGCTGATGCAGCTGTTGTGGTGCTGTCATGGTATTCCAGTGTTTCTTTGCACTGGAAACCCTGAAGTGGGGTGTGTCTGACTTGAATAACTCCCCAGTTTCAGAGTAGTCTCTCTATTTTCCTGGCTACTTGTAAGCTCTATGGCAGGTTAAGGTATTATTACCACTCCCCAACATGTGAATATTCTCATCTGCCCCACTGCAAAGTTACTGATGTCAGCCATCTGCTTCTGAAGTTTGTTTAAAATTAGTTGTGTGACTTTGCTCTGGAGAAGTTTCATACATTATCTGAAGTCAAGGCAGGTTCTTTTGTGATCATGTGCCTGTGCCCCCCCGTTTTGTGTTTTCCAAAAGCCTAAATGTCACTGATATCTACCAATTTAGATTCCTTCACGTTAAGATGCTTTTAAAAAATGGGCTGGCTGTTGGCCTGTAAAACTTAATCAGGAAATGTACTTACTTTGTACATAGGGCATATAATCTGTTGAAAATAGTGAAGCAGGAAGTGCTTTCAGGAGTATAAAGTATGTAAATAATAATAGTGGAAGTGAAGGTTCTATGATACTAACGTATGCTGTTGCTTCTTTAAATTTAGCTGCAACAACTAAGTAAAAAAGTTTTCAGATTTTTTTGTTTTTCCTTCCTGTCTCTCTCTTTCATGTGAGATATTTTGATGTGATAAATTATACTTGACAAAAGTATTGCATTTTCACATTCTTTTCCAAAATTCCATGGGGCCCTGTTTATGGTTTCAACCAGAGGAATGTCCTTTTATTTCAGAGCTGAGAGCAGAGGTTGAAATTATTGAGCAGATGAGCAGCAGCAGTGGAAGTAGCTCATCAGATTCAGAAAGCTCATCTGGGAGTGAAGATGAAAGCTCCAGCAGTGAGGGGGAAGAACCAGCACATGTTTCCCCTTCCCAGCCACCGCACCAGCAGTATAACAACAGAAATGCTGTTGCTAACGGCACCAGCAGGCCACAAGGAAGCAATCAGCTCATGAACACGCTCCGTAAGTAAAGGCTTGTGTCTTATCACTGTGGGAAGCTGCTTGAGACCACTCATTTTCTTAGCATGTTAGGCTAACTCCATGAAGTGCAGTTTGCCAAATAGTAATCCCAGGGAGTTGCACTGGCTAAAATATGTGGGCAGGTTTTTTTGAACAGAGGGCCAAGACCTGTCTGAAGGCATGGAGATTGCTTCGGTTTGGTCTGGAGCCTGTGGGCATCAGTGCAATGGCCCCCATTGGCCGTGCTGAGCCTTGATTCAGGCCTCCAGGTGCAATGAGTGGGTAGAAAAGCTTCAGTGTGGGAGGATCTGGGGGACCGGAGGATGGGAATTATTTTAATGTGAAAACACAGATTAGACATAAATAACGAGGTTGTCATGTGTGTCAGTTAAAGGTCTATAAAGAATTGTGAACAGCACAAGGCTGTCCTGTGGTCATAAATGCACAGTCTCTGTGGTCTTTGTTATTAGCTGTATTGCTTTGTCAGAGTATTTACTCTATACTGTGTTGGTCTCAGCTGCATTTTCACAAATATCACATTTTGAAGGGAAATTTAAAGAGCCATGTATTTGGTTAAAATATTACAGCTATGGTGTTTGCAAGCATTGAATCAGTACAAACTCACTCCACCCTTTAAAAAGTGTAAAAAACATTTTTAAAGCATAGTTTTGTCCCATGAGATTCTCTCTGGGGAGATGGTGTACATCTGTGTTGCTCTTTCTATGCTAGATCAGGTATATTCTGACTCAGTGGAGTTAAAATATTGCACTTACAAGAAACTAGAACTTAGTTATAAATTGTTCTTAATTCCTCCTGAGGCATGTTTGCATACATCTCTTGGCACCCACACATAGGGAACCAGTGGAGTTTAAATACAGATAAATGTAGGGTTTCCAGCTTTGAGAAGGCAAGTATATTATACAGACAATAGTGAAAAGGCCTGCTGGAAAACTGGAGAGGCCTGCCAGTCTTCCTGTCAGTAATGAATGTCTAAGTGAAATCCAAAGTTCAACAAAGTCAGTAGGACTCTTTCCGTTTCCCTGTTTCTGGTTGTGAGCTGCCTCTTCACTGCTTCTCCTGGGCCACAACAAAAATACTGCATAGGTCATTGAATGTCAAGAAGCCTCTGCCTTCAGGAGAATTTGGGAACTGGTGGGGTAGCTCCTTTTTTCAGGCAATGATTTTTGTCTTTGGATTTAAAATCCTTTTGCCAAGGATTAATATGTCCTTGAGCATTCAAGTCACTGGTGACCATGTACATGGCGAGAATCACCCCTAACCCAAGTTCTTGTTTCATAAAAGGGGAGAGGAGGTGAAGAAATCCAGGACATAGCTGTTGCATAGCTGCTCTGCAGCTGTTTGGGGCAGGGCCATGGGAGAATGCTAGAAGAGCTAGGATCAGTTACTGGAACACAAGCATCGTTCTTACCCCCTTTTCTCCCCTCCATCTCACCAAATCACAAGTGCTCTGCAAAACAGGGTCTGAGACTGTAGGTTTGATCCATATCCTGGCCTTCTTTTGTCTGATCTCTCTTTGCACTTTGGAGGTAGGCTTTCACCATCACAGCATGTGTCAGCTTAGTTCAGCTGATAGCCTTGAGTTGCGATGGCTTTAACATTCCTTTTGGTTTAGTGACATGTGGAGGCCTTGCCTTGGCTACCCGAATGGCCTTAAAACAAAAAAATATATTTCAAAAGGGCTGAGAAAGCCAGGGTATTCCCCAGTGCCTTGTCCCAGAGCCATATACGGGAGCTTGGCTGGGTGGAGGCTGTGGAATGCCTTCTGCAGCTGCTAGCGTGGGGAGTGCTGTTCTCCCACCAGGAGCAGCTTTGGTGGCTGTGGAGCCAAGGACGCTCGCTTTGGCCTGGATCAGACCGTGTATTAGCCCCATGCAACTCTTAATGTTTTTGGGCATGGGGAGCAGTTCCAGTAAATGACAGATGAAGTTTGCATTTGTTTCTTGTGTTATTCTTATTTAAATCTTCCAGTATAAATGTGACTGTTCTTTGGTTTGATTGCCGTGAAATGTTAATTAACGCCTACCCACTTGTTGTGTTTTGTTGTTTTTTGTTTTCCAAAGGAAATGACTTGCAGTTGAGTGAGTCTGGGAGCGACAGTGATGACTAGAGGCTGAGCTTTGCTGTTTCTGTTACATGTATATGAAGAACTAATTTACCTTGAAGTGATCCTGTTGCTTACGAAGAGGAGCTGGCACAGAGATAGTTCCATGTGTGGAATTTTAATAGAAGAAATGCATAGCCCTACAAAATAGCAGATGTTGAGGGCTGTTTTACTTTGTGAATTAAGTGTATATTTTGTGTATATTCTTATTCTTTTAAAGCTTTAAATAGATATGTACAGTGGGTAAGCCAATATATGTTCCTGTGTTCCTGTCCATCATCTGTAAGTCTAATGTGTAACTTTATGATGTCGTCTAAAAATTTCTTGTTTGTAGAAGATATTCAGCCCATCATGACTTTGCAGGGGGGACTTTTGTATATAGGGTGAGCATGAGCCAACAATGAGTTTAAAAAAACACGCAGGAGCTAGTGTGTGCACTGAAGTGGGACTGTCATAAATTATGTTTCAATGCTAAGTTGATTTCTTTGGTTTGGGACTTTTCAAATGTCTTTCTATTGCTATTTATGGTTGATTTGACGGACTTGCTTTTTAAACAGTTGGAAAAGAGAAATCATAAAACCATGTTTGTCACAAACCTTGCTGCACCAGTGCCTTATAAGCAGGTTTTTTTAACAGAGCTTCAGTTCCTGCCACCTTTCGTATAGGGAGCAATACTGAAACCTCTTCAGGTTGCTTTTGCAAAGAAGAGCTGTATTTCATATACAGCCAACTGTACTCTGAGGGTAGTTACTCTAGCAAGATAAAAGATATACATCAGTCACCTGAACACATCCAAATAAGAACCAGATCGGCATTTTCTTGTGCAACTGAAGTGTCTCATTTAACTCAGACATTCAGACCAAGTCTTCAGAAATATTTAGGAGCCTGATTACTAGTGTAATTGCAATGTCACAAATACAAGGTATTGGACTTACTGAAATTGTAAGATCAGAGCCCTAGAGAGCCCCTAGATCAGTTTCCTAGAGAATGCACAAAGAAGAAATGACTAAATAATTGTGAAACAGCAGGAGTCTCTCTCCCACCACAGTTGTCCAGGTAGACTTTAGTTCGTATTGTTTGTTGGATGGGATCTCTGTGCTTGGCAGGATTACACAGAACATGCAATATTTGCCTAGGATGAAATTCACCCCTGTTTAAGGGGGTTTAAAGTTGGATTTAAAAAGTTGGATTATCATTAAGTTGTTTTGCTCGCATGGAAAATGAGTGCCACAGCAGCCTCCTGTAGCTTGAACACCAGGCTGACTTTTTAAAACCAAAATTCAACTGGCATAGGACAATTGGCGCTGTAGTTGTGGTGAATCCAGGGGAATGGGAAGCTGAACTGGATGCCTCTCCATTCTTAAAAAGCCTGCTTTGCACTGCATTTGTCTGTCTGTTAGTTTGTGTTTTAACTCCTGTTTGTTTACTGAGCTCTTTCCTTTTTTTTTTAAGGTGTTGAAGAGCAAGGGGACATTTGAAGGGAGATTTTATTAAATGGTTTATTTTTTTGCATTAGATGCATATTTAGGCATATTTTTGCATTATTGTACATACATTTAAAAATACTTGGGTTTTTTTTAAAGTGTTTTATGATGTGGGTACATATTTATCAGACAATTATGAAATGTACTTGATGTAAAGCCACAATTGCTCTCCTTTCTTTTCTCTTTTTTTCTTTTACCCCCCCCCCATTCTTCCTCCGACAGTAAAAGTGCTCTGTTCTAACAAACTTGTACTGATTTGGGATTTTACACTTTGGTGCAGGAGATCTGTATGGTAGTTGGTAGTCTAATTAACGCTAATGCTGCTCCCAACTTTTCTCCAGCTTAAGATTTGAATAAGCAGGGAGACATTTCTCTGATGCCGTTTCCCCATTACTGGAGTTTATTCCTTAGTTCTGTTGACATTATTTGTGCTTAAATGGAAAAGCAGCAGTGCAGCATTTTCATTGCTTATCATTCACTGGCTGCTCATGCATTCTAAAATCCAGGACGTGTCATAGCAAGTTTACTAATTATGTGTAAATAAAATACATAAATCTTAAGAGGATAAGACAGCACCAGACTACATTGATTTGAATTGCCAATTTAATTATGGTTTAGATCAGCAAGTGGGAAAGCTTCATTCAGATAATCAATTTCTGCCTTGTTTTGTATTTGTACTCTAGGTCACATTTCCCTGCTATCCCTCCCTAAAAGACTTCTTCCCCTCTCTGTTGGTAACGAAACTTAATTTTTTCACACAGTTACATACAGCTTTTAAACTACATTTGGCCATCCTTCATGCCCCCTGGAGATGCATCGATCGTATCAAGGGTGGCCAACCTGTTGTTTGTGAGCTGTGTCACTGCACATCCCACAGCCAGACTACAGCATCTGGCTGTCCATAGGGCCAGTGAGTAACACGGTGGCCCGCACCCGCTCGTGGGCGTAAGCAGGACAGTCCCTACATGTGTGTCACCAGCCCGTCCCCTCCCCTGCCACTGTGTCCCGGGCGGCTCCCGGCATCTCCTGCCAGAGAAGCTGTCTGGGATCTCCACCTTTCCCACAGCTCTCACAGGTACATAGCATGTGTTTTGTGAAGGTGAACCATGTGGAGACTTCAGTAGGCAACTCGTGAGATCAGAAAGGGTGGCTGCCACTTTTTTTCCTTTTTCTAAACACATGCAAGTGTGTTTTTAAAGCCGTTGACAGCCTGACATTTTGATTGGGGCCCTTAAAATTTTATGTTTCATATATTAAGAAATAGTGAAAGTTGTCTATCCATTCCTATTAGATGGTTGTTCATTTGTTCATGATTTGCAGCAAGTTTTATTCAGATGGCAATTGGAATTCAAATTACTTGCAGAAAAGCAGTTATTTAAAATTATTTTAATTAGTTGGCAATATCTTTAACGTGCTGGAGAAATAAGTTGACTAAAATATGTTTTGATTAAATCTGGTAATGAAACAAAGGATTCCTGATTATTCCTGGTAGGTTCTAATCCTGCAGGATTTTAGCACTAGTGGATCTTACCACCTTACACTACTTTTTCCACGTAAGGTAGGAACATCTTTTATATGCCAGTTAGTTTAAATGTGAATTAACAGTGCATATGGAATGCAATTACCTGAATGAACTGCAACTAAATACTTCTTTGCATTCATGGGAAAGCTGCCTGCTGGCTATGGCAAGGTTAGCAGTCCAAGACAGCTTTGGTTTCTGATGGTTTCTTCTGTTCGGTGACTTCATCCATTTCAGCGGTTTGACTTTGCTTAAAACGTCAGCAGCAAACATGGCCTGCTTATGACTTTTCCCATAATTAGAATTGCTCTAGGAGTAATAGTCAATAAGGATTTAAACTGATTCAATTAGATTGTCATAATTTCAACTATAGTTACTAATTTTTTTTTTTTTAAATAAAAAGGTTTTGTTTCAAAAAGACAGATTCAGTCACCTGCTTGTCCATCCCAAGATGGACACCTTAAAATACGATTGCAGCGATGCCCAAGCTGGTGTTTCAAATTTCAATCATGTGCAGAAAAGCTTCCACCCACCTCTGCCCTTGTTCCACCCCTGAGGGCTGACCAGCCCTACAAGCAGGCACGGCTTGAGTTGTGCTCCAGCTAAACCACAGGCACAGTCATCTCCGGGCAAAACATGTCCTGGTCCCCTGATGAGACTCTCACCTTTGGAAGAGTGCACAGCATGACCCTCTCTTGTCCCACCAAAGCATCTCCCTCCTGTCATAAGTCTTGGCTGAACAGATTTTGTTGAGAAGGCAGACTGATAGGAAAATGTTTGTTTTCTTCAGCACTGCTTGGAATAGCTCAGAGCTTAACTGTGGGTAGTACGCCTATTTTGAAGAATCTATGCCTAAATTGATTTGCACAGTTTGCTTTATTATAGACTAGCTATATGCCTGTTTATAGCTATGTATAGAAACAGTTCGCTGTGCAAAGCTTTAGAGTCTTTTTTTCCTCCTTCAAAGTCCATTTATTTGAATAAAAAATGAAGTTCAAAAATCCATGCATGCCTTTTTTTTTTTTTTTTTNGCTTTCAGGTGTAACTTGAGCCCTGTCCCAAGCACTTCTCTGAGCTTCTCTAATTCACTTTGTTTTGTGCAAGGCAAACAAGAAAAGCTCTTCTTTTTTTTTTTTTTTTTTTTTTAAATTTGGAAACTAAGAGAAATGTAGCCTGGAATTACTTGTAATGGAGAACACTTATTTTCAGTAATTGCCTGTGCTTCATTGTTCAGTGTGCTATGCCTTTCCTGCTAGCCGCTGAGTCAGAGAGATCCTATGGAAAACACAGCTGCCCAGCAATGGGCATCTTGATGGGATGAAGGCTTCTGCTGGTAACTCTGAGGGTCTCAGGTTCAGCTCCTAACAATGAATGTTGAGTCTGCCTGGTTATTTACAGGTTTTTTATACACACACAAATACATGTAATATCAAAGGGGAAAAAAAAAAAAAGCATTGCTGATGCTTGCCTTAAAAACAAAAGCTGCGATGTTGGGGAATCCTTGGGACAGACGTGTGAACTTAAAGTAGTTGATTGTTACGTATATTGTACATGCAAACCCTGTTCTCAAAAGATAAGCTGATTAATGAACTAATAGTTAGTTAGCTGATAACTACCTCTGGTTTATGTGAGAAGGGTGTGTATATAAATGGAAAAGTATCTGTTTAGCTATTTCTTCCTATTCCCACTGCTTACACTCCCTTCCTTTCTTTCTTTTGTAAGTCCATTATTTCTAGCACATGAATGCTTTCTGCCACCAAAGTCCTGCAGGAATTTACAGGAAAGGGGGTGGGCGTTGAAACATTACAAATGGGTTAGCTGTATTCGCTCTTGCTCTAAATTTATTGTAAATGACAAAGACCTCATGAATGGAGCCATCTTCCCCCCCCCCCCCCCGCCATCCTTGGCTTTGCCTTTACTGGGACTAAATGCTGTTCCTTTGGACAGCAAACAAACAAGAAACAAACAAGTGGTGAGATGCAAGAAGGTGAAATACCTCAAGCTGCTGCTGCTGCATACATTGAGGATGCTCTCTTGCGAAGCCATGGCCTGAGCTAGCCTGACTCAATCTCATAGCATCGTTGTAAATAAAACACAAAATTCATTGCTACCATTGCCCTGTGGCTGGGAGAAGTAGAGTTTAGAGAAAAAGTGGGTTAAAAATATCTTGCTAATGGGATTTGCACAAGAGTTTTGGTGAGATGTTTGGCCCTGCTAAGTTTCATTTAGCTCTGCCAGTGAGTTTTTGTGTGCTGTGCATAGTGGGGGTACCCACATCTCCCTGATTTTTTGGGCAGATGCTGGTGGAAGCAGGGGCTGGAGTGAGGCCAACATGTTTTTTTCTATGTGCTGTTGGATTTAGTTGAACCATGTGTTTTAAAAATGGCACTGACAGGCTAAATGAGACAACTGATGGGATATCTTGGAAGGAATCATATGAATTTGACTTGAAATCCCACAAAATCCGTAGGTTCTGGTACATCTGCCACTCATTTTAATTCCCACGGACTTTCATAAAAACAGGGCTTTCTGAAGGGCAAGAGTGTAAAACCGCGCTAAGTATCATGTTGCAGGTTTTGCATGAAAATTTTGACCTGCGTTTCTTCCCAGACCAGCTCGCTTTGTTGTAGGACCCTGAGCAAAAAACTTTGAGGCATACTTGTACAGGGCCCGGTCTGAAGGAAAAAGTTCCCTACGTGTTGTGAGTAAGATATAATTGCCACTTCTTTGCAACCCCAGCCAGCCCGTAAATTCTGCCATCACCCCTTTGTAACTTGGGAGTTGGCTTTTCCCTCCTTAGCTCTGATATGTCCTTAACATTTTTCTAATGCCAGACATTATAATCGCTAACAAAAATAAACAAGCATCTGCTCAGGAAAACAGCGATTAAATACTTCAGTGAGCAGCATGGGTTTTACTCCAGTGCTTCAAATAAGTCTCAGGATTGTGACAGTCTGCTAGGAACACAGAGGCTGCGATATGAGACCTGGACGCTCATCACATGTAACAAAGGTGGCCAAAACTTCGTAAGCATATGGGATGCATACCAAAATTTTCTTAGCCAGAGCCACAGGCGCTGTGTGCATTGGGAAGCTGAATGGGAGGAGAGGTTTGGGAGTGGTCTGCACAGAGGAGATGACAGCAGGGCCCCTGATGGGACTGAGATGGAGGGGGCACGAAGGTGAGTGTCCATCCACTGATGCCAGCCACAGGGTCCCGTCAGCCCATAGCAGCCCAGCACAACCAACATGAGAGGTCACCAGCATGGGGGAGAGGCTTTGAATGCCCTGAGAGCTGCTGGTGGTTGTCACCCTCTCCTTCATGATGGAAGAAGTATATTTAGGTATGCAGTCATTGCATAATTAGGGAAGAGAGCTGGTCGCTTGGGTCTGGATGGTGGAGAGCGAAGGTGGAAGGGAAGGGTACGGATGGGGACCACTCAGCAGCTGCACCTCTGGTGTTACCTGCTCTTTGCAAAGGGGAGCTAGTGGGTCTTAAGACAAGGGAGATCACCAGTTCCCACTGGGAGAAAAGATACTGATTGAACCTGACCCCCAGAAGTGAATGGACACTTCCAAAAACCAGCTCTGTGGTAACCCTGTCTTACTCCAAATTAATTCTTTCAGGCTTACGCAAAAGTCTCAGGTGCTTTACCTCAGGAACGGAGCCAGATTTTTCTTCTGTGCTGCTGAGGCTTGACTCACCATCATAAACAAACTGGTGTAAACAAGAAAATAAAGCCCCTGATTAAACATTAGCCAGTCAAGATACCAGGTTTGGTGGTTAGTTAATCCAGCCAGTGAACTTGCTGCCCAAATGCCATCAAGGGATTTTCAGGTGCAGTAAATACGCTGTAGCTGTGTCTACGCTAGCAAGTAGTACAGCCCGGGAGCAGATCCATCATGCAGAAGAGCGCTGAGATTGCAATGTGCGCACCGTGCACCTTTCATCTAAGAGGAATCCACCCTGTGTGCCCTCTCCATGATGCAAACCAAAGCAGGGTAAGTGGAAATGATTGGGGCATTCACTTTGTAAGTGCTCTCCTGACCTGAGCTAACCACTAATGTATAGGCACCTCAAGTTAACTGGCCCCGTTCCGGCTTCTCTGCAAAAATACTGGGGTAAGAAACACATTAAGAAATATTGCTTAATCCCAGAAGCATAATATTAGGCTTTATAGAGACATTCTTGGTGTGGTATTAATATATGAATCATGATGAATAATAATACATGATCAAATACTGAGACTTGACCATTTAAAAAAAAAATTCTTTTTCCACAAGAGAAACTCATATTTTCACAAGCTTTAAGGCAAAGAGCATTCCTACGTAATACACACAAATCTCCATCTTAAAAGGTGCTAAGTGACTATGCCAAATCAAAAAGAAGGCTGTCAGCAGCAGAGCTAGGACCAGGCTGAAGATTTTCTCATCCAATCCTAATAGCAGCCTCATGCCCTCAACATCAACGCAGGGCTTGCCCGTGCAAGAAGGTATCCCAACAGATTGAAGCTGGGAACCAGTCTGACTTTCAGAGAAGAGCTTTTAATTGCAGATGAATGATCAATGCTTTTTGCTTTTAGAAGCTTAAGCTGAACTGTGGAGGGGGGGAGCTTCCTTTGCCATGGGGTGTTGACCTGACCGATGTCATTGCCATCACTGCCTGCGCTCGGTTTTTCATCGCTCTTCCCTAAAGCAAGCGACTGTAATAGAAATAAGTGATGCTTCTAACATCAGTGTGGACATACTGACAGAGCAATTGCAACAGAAGTTAGGCAAGCTCTGGGCCAGTGTCCGTGCTTGGGAGAAGACCCTCAGGGTACGATGTGCCAGATACCGCCGTATCTGTGTCAGTTCACACCAGTGCTTGTACCAGTATTTTTTTTTCTCTGTAGACAATACAGTCAATTTTCCTCTGCTTCTCCCAGCCTTTAGAAGGAAAATAAATCACTGTAGTTAAAATCACAAGTCCTCGTAAAAACCTGCTTGTGCCCAGAAAGCTAAGTACCACAGCTTGCCTGAAGCTTAGGAAGAAGTGGCATCTTTTTCAATAAATTTACATCTCTAAATAGATGATAAGTGTGGAATCAATTTCCATATGTTTAAAATAGCAGACCATTAAGGATTCTGGCACTTCAAGCAATCAACTAATTTGGGACTATTATGAGAATATCTTTTATACTAGTGGTGCGATTCATCTGAAAATCAGGGACAGTCTGCAGCTCTGTGCCCTTTCAATATCATAAAGGATCGCAAATTGACAAAAAATCCTGTTTGTTTGCCTGAAAAGATTATGGTGCCTTATGACATTCAGGTCTTTGCAAAATCGCCTTTCAGCTCTTAATAAGCCAATTCATAACATACCCGCCACTTGGCTTGCCTGGCCACACGGTCTGCTCGTGGCTACACAGATCCAACGATAAACAAGAATGTTGGCAGATACTTCCCGGTGAAAAAGGCAGGAACTGTGGTGTACCATCCTCTATGTCCAAAAAAGGTCCAAGGGCAGAAACTGTCCAGTGCTCTCCTCCCAGTTTCTCCCATCCCTGTATCCAGCCTGGGCTTGCTAAGCCTCATCTCTGGCCACGTCTGGCTGGCTGCTTGCTGACCCTCAGCTCGCCGGCCCGAAACAAAGTTCACAACTCTTCATTCCTACCATCACGTCTACATTTGAGATGAGTCATACCATTTTCAAAAGGGCACTGAATATTAAATGTGTACGCAGCCTGTGCTTCAGAAAGTTTCGAGGAAAATCAACTTCTTTCAAAATCAGCTGGTGGTGGTTTTACCTGCATGCAGTAGGATGAAGGCTTCGTGCTGGGCTTTGAGGGTCAGAATAAAGGGAGGATGGACGAAAATATCTACAGAGCCTCAGGTGAAGTGATCCACGGTGAATCCAGCCTCTTGTGTCACCCTCAGTTTGTCAAGTCATCAAATATTTCCATTGTATTTCAGTACACTGCTCACAAATGTAATGTGCCATTGCTTTCAAGCCTGGAGACACTCCACTGTTATGGCACAGCACCCAGCAACGTGGTGTGATACTGCTGGTCTGGGTGTCAAGAGCAATAGGGACTTCAAAACTGCCTGCCTGCAGGACTGGGAAGATGACAGGGCATCAGTATATTCTCCCTCATATTTAGCACATGATCTTCTTATTCCTAAAAAGCAGGGACTTGGAAGAGGACAGATTTGGGGGTTCTTTGATGACTTTTTAAAATTTAAGTTCGTGTTTTGGAGCAGGCAATGCCACCAGGGAAAGCTACTAATTAGCAAGTGGATTTTGCATAGCCCAGATCTTCATCATTGTTTATGTGCTTGATTTCTTACTGCCAAAGCAATAGGATGTTCAACCATTTGACTCCAAAAGGAGGACGTAAAGATTTGTGGGAGCAGCAGGCTCTTTATTCTGCATAGATTTTTAACTAACATTTTTTGATAGTTTAAAACTTAATTGAGAAACTGTGCATTTCTAATTCACCTTCTCTCTGCAGCATCTTCTTGGCTTGGATCATTCTTCACAGTTTTCTTGCTCTTTCCTCAACTCCATTTACCATGGCAATGGGTTAAAAAAAGAAACAACTCAAAGCAAAGACCACAGCCACAGCCGCATTCCTCATTAAAGACAAGAAAAACACAGATCCCTGCCTAGACACTCTGGAAAGCTGAGTATCCTCAGGAGCGGGGAACTCAGGTGGGGAACAATTTGCAAGATACTGGAGTGCTGGCTCCTGGACCTCAGCCTCAGGGGATGGTGTGGTTGGGGTTGTATGCTCAGGGAGGATGCAGCACTCGATGGGGTGGGTTGGAAATACCGTAGCAGACAGGAATTTTTCACTTTTTAGTAACCTCAATGTAGATGCTCAGCAGTTAAAAACTGATCTGCTGGGCAATAGTCACTCAGCTTGAGTCCCTGGAATAACCTACCCCTGCTGTGCTGCAGTAGGATGTTTAATGCTGTTACAGGCTCGGTGAAAATGTGTAGAGCTGTGATGGTGCAAGCACCATTGAAAGCCCAGCATAGACTGGGGTTTTGCAGGGACAGCTGTTTCAGCACCTCTCTCAAGCAAGTGCAACAATCAAGGCTGTGGACATGTGAAATGCATGTTGCGAATGAGCCAGTACTGATAACAGTGAGAAATATTTTCTTTTTCAAGGTCCATCATGTAAAGAAGGTCTATGAGGAGTTGGCCATGAGGGGATCAGCCCCCCTCGCCCATTTTTCCCCCCCCTAGAATTTCTTGATCCTTTTCTGGAGCAAGGGAACCAGTCTTTCCTTAGGAGACCAAACTGCAGAGATGGCGTAGAGATGCAAGAAAACAAGCCGATGCAGCACAGCAATTAAGGGTGTATCTCTAATAATTTACTGGAGCTCACTCTCCTGACCTTTCTGTATTTAGATCAGCAGGAAGGGTGCGTAATGAGGGCCGCGGGAGGGCAATCGGGTTCTTACAGCTGGTCAGGCGAATTAATGCGAATTGCTTGGCAGCTCACCAAAAGCAGACCAATGAGGGCTCTTCATAAGAAAAAAAAAGAGGGAAAAAAAATCTTGAAGGTGGCCAGTCCATGGGCTGGATTTGTCAGATTTCAAGCCCACTGCAGAGGAGAACAGTGGTTCAGTGTTTCAGAGAGACACCACAGCTGCGGGCAAGTTGCCTTTGTCTGACACATTTCAGAAACCCTTCTGCTCCTCCAGCTTCCGCAGCTTCTTGCTCCCCCTCCCCTGCGTCCCTTTTCCCCACGTCATTTAATGTCGCTGTGTTCCAGGGGAGCAGGGGAATAGTAAACACCTAGTGAGGTGCTCTTCCCTTCCTCCCTTGAGCACAGGGCTTTCGAGTTTCCAGCCTTCTAGACCACGCTCAGCGCCAGGCATCTCAGAGGCTTTGTAAGGGCAACTCCTGGGAGCCAGGTACCTGATACTTTAAAAACTTTCCCTTCTGTACCTCCTCCAATCCATGCAAATGGCAGAAAATTGGTTTATCCGCTCAATTCATTTCTGGGAAGGTGGAGAACCTGCATAAAACCAGAAGTCACCTGTAAAATGCCACCTGTAAAATGTCAATATTTACATTTCTGATTCAATTAGCAGGGCTACGGCAGTGCACGTGCTGTCCCTTCCTAATACTCTCCACGTGCTCTGCCAAGTTAAATGCCGTTTCCAGTAGGCGCTAGTTACTGGCTAGTGGCATCCCTCTGAAATGATCTAGCAACATTTCCCTGACCTCATGATGGCCTGGATCGGGGCGATGGAAAGCACCGGAGCTGCTGTGTCCCGGAGGGAGATGGAAATAGAAGTGCATCCCCGCAGCGTAGGGGGAAATACCTTCCCTCTGGTGCGACTTCCCTTATGCAATCCATCCTTGCCACAGCAGACAGCTTCTTGACCTCCCCTCTCCTCCTCTCCCAAGAAGACAGCTGCTGCCCTTCTGTGCCTATCCTTTGGGGCATAGATGCTCATGGGTATTTGGAGCAAGTCGGAAGCAAAACCATGCACATGATTGATACAGTATTTTGGAAAAGCTGAGGCATAGTACAGCACTGCTGGCCATCTACCCATCTACTCAAATGATCAGCAAGTGCTTCTGCTTTTGACTTACAGAGAGGCAGGAGGGTGTCACAGGTGCTGCATCCGCTTCGTGTCCGCGTTGCCATCCCTCAGCCCCTGGCATTGGTGCGATGGCCAGGGCTGCCAAGCCTGGCTTGCTCTGCAAGCAGCACTTCTGCAGGTTGCTTTTCAGCATTGCCAAAATCACCATCCTTTACCGGGTTGTTTTTATAATCTGCTTTTGGGGTACAGGTGTAAGGGCAAAGAGACTCATCACATGTAAATAAACAAATAAGCACGGCTGTCTGGTTTGAATGGCTATGCTGTCAGACTTGACAAAGGATTTCGCAGCACGTGCTGCAATAAGATATTTAAAATCTCATTCGAAACCTGTCAGCTTCCCTACCCCACAGAAGGGAGATAACGAACAGCACATACTTCAAAGCGACGTTTTAAGGACTAAAAAGACTTTCACGTGAGCCTTTGAAAATGCACATAAATCATAGGTGTTAACACTGAGACCTCCTTTATTTGAAATTGTGGCTGCTTGCAATGCAGCCTTGACCTCCCCTTGCTGCTACGGGCCAGTGTGCTGCCAGCTGGGAGGACACAGCTGCCTGGCTGCCTGCCTCGGGTGGCCCCAAACCCGGGTGCCAGACCCGATGCACGGCCCCGCTGGCAAGAGGGAAGGCCAAGGCTGTGCTCCCACCACCGCGTCCTTACCCAATGTCAACACCGCCTTTGAGCTGGACGGAAAACAAGGCTGGATCTTGGGGAAGCACAAAGAGACGGCAGGATTGGGGTTGACCTTGGCGGCTGAGCGCTGTGGCGAGGGAGATGTCTGCCCGGGTGGTGGCACCCTGCCCACGGGTTGCAGGCAAGCCGACAATGTCACCTTTTAGGAGAAAGGGCTGTATTTTTCCATGTCCTATTGTCATGCTAATTTTGTAAATACATTGGGGAAAAAAAAAACCAAACATCAAACACCCAATACGGAAAGAGTGTTGAAGTTGCAAAGCCCTGCATGGGACTCACCGCCTCTCCAGCCCCCGGAGCCCCAAGAAGCCTGTGGTCACGTTTGGGTTTCTGCAGGACCCCCGCCTCCTTCGGGAAATGGAAAGTGGTTTAGGATTTCCTTTTTAGCTGTTCAGGACTCACCACTCCCGCCCCGGGCTGCCTGCAAAACCACAGATCTTCCACGGGTGCCCCCATGGAGCTCCCCTAGCACCACTGATTGCTTTGCAGATATTAATGCACCCACCTCCCCAGGCCTGTGCGGTAGGTAGGAGATTGATGTTACTGGCCTCATTTTCCCCTGGCGAAGGGAGGTGCAGTGGGACCACGGTAAGTACCTACAAGTGCACCCCCAGGTTCTGGGATTTGAGGCACCTGGGCCAGGAGTTTTGGAAAAATTGTCATTTTTACCATGCTTTGCACAGTCAGAGCACAGCTCCAAGCGCAGTGAGGGGTGCTCAGCACTTGCCACTCTAATAGCAGCCCAGGAACGAGGGCAATATCCAGAATATCTACACGGAATAAATGAAACATCCTTTGGTGGAAAAACCAGCAGGCGATCGCATCCCACACGCACAACGGGGCCAAGGTATGGTTGCACGAGCAGTCACACCGTTGGTATTTCCTGATACCTCAGTGCTCAGCTGCAACGCCAGTGGAGGTTTCTCTCTGTGGTATCATCAGCACCGAGCTCAGCTGTGCCCGTGCCCGCAGCTGGGCGAAGCCGGGGGGCAGGAGCCGACGACGGCGGGGCCAAGAGCAGCAGCGTGGGTGCTCGGAGCATGCCCCAGGCCAGGCGGAGGCAGGGTGGGTGCCTTCTTGCCGCAGCCTTGCTGACGTTGCCCTTCTCAGCCTCATCCCCTTCACAGCTCATGACCTCATCAGTTACTTCATCACTGCTTGAATGATTTATATGCCAACTAATCTGTACGATGGGAGCCTATGATGCATAACACAGACCCCATGAGCTGGGCATTTGGTACCCATGGTGGAAATGCAGTTAAACGCTGCTCCGGAGACAAGTAACAGCCGCTGGGCATTCTTTGGAAGCCGGTGTTGCCTTTGTCCTTGCAAACTCTTCTACCCACTGCCATGGATGGGCTCTGTGCTACCTGGTCACCTCCACAAGATCCTGGGCTTCCAGCCAAAAATCCACTCAGGTCTGCAGGGATTTGTCTTCGTTCGTGGCGTAGTAGACACCGATGGAAACCTAAGGCCCTTTATAAATGCAGATTGGCTCTCGTATCGCATATACCTTGCTAGACATATAGATAATCACTTGCGATATGCTAGAAAGAGGTACTATGAACTGAACTGCAAATCCATTGGTCCCCAGTGTCGTTGACACAAACCGTAAAGCTTTCCAACATCACGGGGTGAATCCGTCTGCGTCTAGACAGCCCAGCGTCTTGCATTCAGGTGCCTTCCGTGAAACTCGGAGCAACGGGTACAGGTTCATTTAGCGTAAAAGGGTATTGCTAGGTGGACTTTCTCTTCCGTAGAAGACGAAATTCTGGATTGGTTCTGGGGAGAGAGAGAGGAGCAAAGCCAAGCGCGGTCTTGCTGACGGCGGGGGTCCTAGGCAGGCATTTCCCCCCCCCAAGTTGCCAGAAGGCGTCAAGTCAATCGGCTGCAGCGAATTCCCTCCCGGGCGGCAGCTGCCCGGGCCCTGACGCCCCTCGTCCCTCCCCGACTGCACCCGGGGCCAGGACCGGGGCCGGGGCCGGCAGCCCAGCGCGGGGCGCGAGGCGCGGGGCGGTGCGCGCGGCGCGGGGGG